>JAUKPP010255174.1:0-12314 GCA_032273245.1 Phyllaplysia taylori
AATATAAAAATAAAAAAAAGTTCTTATTCCCAGCATCTCTGTTCTGTGTAGCCCAACACTAGTTAAATGAGAACCCAGATTGAGTCTCATGCACCTACTCTATAGAGTGCAGGGCTCCAGATGCCTTCTGTTAATTAAAAGATTTATATGTGAACAGGATCCTGCTATTAGCGGATATTATGTACAATATAAATACAGTCAGTGTTGTCATTATTATTATTTTGATTATTATTATCACTATACATGTATATAAATACTTTATCTTTCTCCCTTGTTCGTCTTTGTCGCAGGGCAAGCCAGTAGGGACCCCAGACCCAGGAGCGTTTTTCCGCGTTCTTCAGCAGCATCAGGTCAATGGCATGTTTGTGGCTCCGACAGCTCTCAGAGCCATCCGTGCGGAGGTAAGAGCTCTGTTGTCGGTCAGGATTTTTCCTCATTTCGTTAGCTAGTTAAGAGTTTTGTTCACAGGGACGCCAGCTGTTCTGGCTATTTGTGGATGGTTGGTAGGTGTTCTTCTCCTTCTCTTTTTTTCTTAGTGTGTTACTATTGTTCTAGATTGGGATGCACCAAGCAAGTCAACACTTAGACTTGACTAATTTCTCAATTCCAAAGTAGCAAAAATACAATGTGTGAGTAAATTTCAGTTCTTAACTTACACTAAGCTGGTGATTTCTTCTTAGCTATTTCGGGTAAGACAGGCCTTGGAATGTAGGATACTGCCACTGTGGTTTAATAGTTAGGCTCTTTGCCTGTCATGCGGGAGACCCGAGGTCGTTCCCACGGGAAGATGATCTGTTGTTTTTCTACTGGGATTTTTTCACTCTTAGCCCGGGTTGGCCATGACAGGTAGGGTCGTAGTAGCTCATTTGTTAAATAACCTTACAGTGTTTCAGGGTAGTAACCAGAAAAAATGTAGGATTTATTAGCAACTAAATGTTGACTAGCTTTGTACATCCCGGTATTAATCTATTTCCTTGCACTGAAATGATTGTATAGTCTTATAGTGTTGACAGTATCTTCTACCTCAACAAAACAGACATATTTGTCTGTTTTGGTCTGTTTTTTTGTGTTGTATTCATTTCTTTCTTTCGGAGTGTGGTTGGGATTTACAATCTTTGAAGGGATGATTCATAGCAAGTACCAAATGTGTACACTTTTGGAATATTGAGAAAAATGCTACTCTCTTCACAGGATGAGAATGGACAGTATGCTAAGCAGCATTTACCACTGGATGGGTAAGTTCATTAAAATTTAATGTGGGTAAAAGAATTTTGGGTAAATTTTCTCATCAAAATCAAATGTGCTTTGAATAATGCCTCTTTGAATGAAGGCCAACAATCATGTAGTCACAAGACACCAGCTTCTTGTTCTGTTTTACCCAAATGATTTCTTTAGACAGTGAAAGATCTTGTGAAAATGTTAGTGTTATAGTGCCTGTGTAATCGCAGTTTGCAGCTTGTTACTGTATGCTTCCCACAGAGTTATACACCAAGAGTGATGACGCAGGCGCTGGGAAACTCTTCATCCTTGTAGAATATGGCCGCCACTGAGCGTGCGCAACAATGCATTCAAAAGGGGGCACAACTTGCCACACAATTAACAAGGCCCTTACAGAGATTTACAAAAAGACGCAATACGGAAGTGAAACTCTTCTGGGTTCCTTGCAACTATTTTTTTTATATAGCCCACAATGGGAATTGCCACACATCAAGATGGCTTCTGTCAAGCACGCTTTTGCGGCTGCGTAGCCAGTCTTGTATGTATGTTTATGATGCTTCCCTAGAAGTTGAGATTGTTTTGGAATACCATTGGGGAAATTATATAAATTGCAAAGCCGGTAGTGCTTGATTTTGAGTGGGAATTTACAAGTGCTCTATTATTAAATTATTAATATGTGAGTTAGAGTGACATATACATGTGTGGTTCAGGTTCCAATCCTTGTTTGTGGCTGGAGAACACTGTGATCAGGAGACGATGAACTGGATACAAGGACTTTTGAAGCGGCCGATCCTGGACAATTGGTGGCAGACAGGTGTGTACAGTGGGAGATGACTTTAACGCACCTTGCAACACTATTTGGTCTTTTGAAACACTGGATCTTTGATTTATTTCCATATTTAATAGGACGGGGGTGAGAGCTCATGACTAGCAATTGGAGCTCAGGATTTTCACGTTCTGAGGAGGGCATTTTTCTCTGTGGTGGAAAAGAAGAAGCTCGGTGAAGAACATCCTCAAAATGTAGCTGGTGAAAGGGTTTCTATGAGAAGTTTAAATGTTTTTGGTTTAGTTACAGTTTTATGTACCTCGCAACACCGTAAGGTCATTTAAGAGACAGGCTACTTCGACCCTGCCTGTTAGGGCCAACCCGTGCTGAGAGGGAAAAAATCCCAGCAGAAAAACACAGATCGTCCGCACTCGGGATCGAATTCTGGTCCTCCGCATGACAGGTGAAGAGCCTAACCATTATACCACAGTGCCGGTAGTTTAAATGTATGTCAATCGGTGTGACTAAATCATATCTCAAGATAAATCTTTTCTTAACATTAAACTTGCAGCCTGACACAGTGGCTTCATGATAATGTCTTGACATGCAGACAAATCGCTGGCTTGGGACAACACTGCGACAAGTGCCAAATTGCAATTTTACAGGAGAGACAAAAATCTGCCTCAGTGTTTGTCCAAGATATTCATTGAATACACCTTGTCGCAAAACTGCAACTTCGGCTCTATTCATTGTAGGAATTTGATATTTTGACACAATGTGTGCGGTTATTTTGGTATCTATACTAACAAAAAAAGGGATTTTCGAGATTTTGGCGCTTGTCGCAGTGTTGTCCCAAGCCAGCGAAATAACCATGTATGTGACGTCGGGCTCTGCTCTCACCCTCACACACACACACACTTTTACACATGTTTAAACAGGCACACCTTTACTCACATAGATGGTAAGTTATACAAATATAGGGACAATAGGGACATGCATTGATATCAAGGAAAGGAAGAGTGGAGTGTCGGTGGGGGCTACCAGCATCTGTGGTGTAATGGTTAGGCGCTTTGCCTGTCACACAGGACATGAGTTCGAGGCCTGCGTGGGGCAGTTTGTTTGATCGAGTATATCTCCGTTTTTCTGCCGGGACAATGTCCCTCTCGACCTGGGTTGGCCCTGACAGGCAGGGGTCAAAGTAGCCCGCCCCTTAAATGACCTTACTACAGTGTTGCAGGGGACGTTAAGCCAAAACCAAACCAAATCAATCGATTAGAGGGGGGGGGAGGGTAGGGGGGTCCTGTATGGTCGATCCCTTCACTGTCAACTTCTTTCTGTGTTACTCTTGTCCTCGTCAACTTCCTGGGTCTGAAATGACCTTACAGTGTCGGTCAGTCGTAAAACCTCAACAAAAACAAACAAAGAAACGAAAGATTACAATCAATAAGATTAATGTATTAATTTTTTTTAATTGCTTATAAACACATTAAAGTTCTTACTTCAAGAGTAAATGGAGGCATGGCACGCCATACTTTTTTGCAAGACACTAGTTCTGCCTTACAATCTTCAAATTCATGTTTAAATTTGTGCATTAAGATGGATTAAGTGCAGGCACGCTTCAATGGAGGCTAGACAAACAATTGCAAAGTTAAGTTACTCTGCTCACATTTTTATCGTCTTGTAAAGGACATGGTCAAATCTTAACAAGACAGGTGTCAAGTATTATATTATCTTTTTGCTTTCAGTTTTGAGTCAATAACTCTCAAATCACATCTTTCCACACACATCAAGACTTCAGCATTGCTCTGTGATCCACAGAGACAGAAATGTGGAGGATGCAGGTCGATACGAGTGTGCTTTATCTTTACTCCCTCCCCACCACCACCACCACCACCACCACCCCCCGACCCAAAGACCCAACAAAGGTCTTTACTCATGTGCTTCAATCCCCCTCACCAAAACATCCTAATCCAAAGGCCCATAAGGATTATAAATATTTTGTTATTCATTCAACCTGCCCACCCCTTTTCTCCTCAACCATCATCCAAACTCAAACAAAAAACATTTCTCCTTTGATACAGTGTATGGATGTGATTGCCCATTTGTCATTTTATCCAGTTGCAAAAACCTGATCCTCATTCATGACCAGTGCGATTTATGCATATGTTTGTTTCACTTCTCTTAAATCCTTTGATCTTGTAAAAATAGCAGCTTTTGCCTTATGCTTCCCAGAAAGTTGAGAATGTTTCTGAATTTCTTTGATCTGCCAGGCTGATAATAGATTGCAAAGAGTTTACTTAAGAGCAAGGGACATGAGCTACATAAATGCTGTGTAATCTTGTCAATTATGTTTACCTTTAAAGCTTGAAATTAGTCATTGCAGAGCTGTAGCCAATTTCGGTTTGTGTTAATAAAATTTTTGTTCATTTTCTGAAAACACTTGAATCTGACTGAGGTTATTGTGGAGTAACTGTAACTAGCAATCATTGAGAATCAACAAGAAAATATTCATCCATGATATCAATTTGTCCTTATTTTCATTTTTATTCATATACTGCAAGAAGTAACTGTATTCCCCGACTTGCCTTAGATATATGGTTCCATGAAATTGAAGTCATTTTTATATTAGTGATAGTGTAGCAACCCAATCTGTTCATAGTGGTCACCCTTATGAAGGGGTGGGGATATTTCTATTTTTTGTGACCACCTGGTCCATCCTAATACAATTGACAGGCTGGTTAAAAGTAGCTCATCTCTGAAATAACCTTACAGTGTTGCAAGGGATGTAAAACTTGTAACGAGCTGAACAAAAAAAGCTTTCCATAATGGCCATGAGAACTGACTGTCGCTTTTTCTCATGATCTGTGGTAACCGTTTTAAACTGGTTTGACTGTAGCCTATTTGTCTACTTGTTTCTGTTCAGAGACTGGTTGGGCCATCACAGCTACGTGTGAGGGACTGGATATGGATCTGTACCCATCGCCGGGGACGACGGGGAAGCCTGTGCCGGGATACAATGGTTGGTCCATGTCTTGACGTAAATGTTGTATGGGTTTTGGGTTTTGATACAAATAGTAATGTAGGGAACGAAGAAGACTGGTGTCCAGTCGAAAATTTGCCCCTTTAACATTTCATTATATTTTTCAATGCTTTTTTCTCATTAAAGTATGTTTATCGGTACACTTTGGTTGAGTGTGGTGTGTTATTTAGCTTTCTACCATACAAATAGTAGTAACAGTCACAATACTTAACCAAAATGCAGATGGTATATTATGCATGTTTCATGGTTTGATGATGAAGATAGCAGCATCTTTGGTGGAGAGTGACTTTCATCCTTGTCTTTTTATTGGGTTTTAAGTGACACTTTGGTGACAATCCTACCGTTGTGTGTGTATCTGTGTTTAGCAAGTTTTTTTGCTCGCGCTGTTTGTGACTTGGTTTCTCTTTCAATGTGTACATGTGTTTGTTTATGGATGGAACTTGGTTTCCTGTGTCTATGTGAGTTTTTTGTATTTATGAATATGTCTTTGTTTCTGTGGGTTAGAGAGAGTCCTTTGTTAGCAAGTCTATCGTAAAGGTGTGTGTGTGTTTGGAGACAAGGGCAAAAGTGGTTTCCATCAATGGGGGTTGGAAAATTGGACCCCAAAGGGTTCAAGAGATGTTGTAACGCATCTGGATGTAACACTCAAATGAACCTTACATGGCTTTTATCTACTTTTATCTTTCTAGACATATCTAGGTTGCCCCAGTTTTCGCCCACCTAAGAACGCATAGGAATGCACAGTTTGACAATAGATTCCCATAAGATGGGCGAGATTTGGCACTGGGCGAAAATTGCAGCATAAAAGATACTATTTTAGACTTATTTGGAAAAACTAAGACATATTATATATTTATTTTAAGTATTCTGCCTCAAATTCAATTGAATCCTTATACACTTTTTTGGTATCTGGCTAGTGCTCTGATGTGGTCTGCTCTTTCTACTTCTATCCAAGCCTTACTATAGTCTGTGTATTCTGGCAATGAGACAAACTTACAGTATTGATAGCTCTGTACAAGCTCAACAAAACAAATCATTTTGCGGGTGGTTGGTAGGCACTCTGATGTGGTCTGCTCATACTACTTCTTTCTGTGTTTTACAGTTAAAGAGCTTCATCACAAAATGCGTTATAATATACTCAAGGGAAGAAGCTGAGAATAATGCAATTTGCTGTTTTCATTTAACATTGTTTGTGAGGGAAAACTATGTTGACATTTTGATTTTAAGAACAAATAAATTGCTTTTTGCTTTTTTTTCTGAGCCAAATGGACCTTGATTATATTTACTTGTAAAAAATTACATAACTGGGTTTTCTCTTCTTTTTTGTGCATAAAACGTGTTTTGTCATGAAGCTGTGCAGTTGTTCTTATCTATTTCCTGGCACTAAAAAGAGCTCACACTAACTTACAATATTGACACGGGTATAAGACGTGAACAATATAAACAATTTTCTTTCTTCCTTCAGTGCAAGTTTTGAAACCAGATGCCACAGAGGCTGCGGCTGGGGAGCTAGGACAGATTTACGTCAAGTGAGTTCATGTGATGCAATATAAATGCTATTTACTATTATTATTATGCTGCCACCACAGACTTTTACTTTTGTTTTCTATGTCATTCGTTTTGGCTTGTATTTTATGGTTACTACACAACCCTTTCAACTCTCCCATCCTTTTTGTTTTCCTCTGGACATCTTTGCTCTGTCCTGGCCTCGGGAAATTGTCACCAACAAAGCAAAGCACTGTGTCATGTTTGGATTTCGCTTAAACTTT
The DNA here is from genome assembly GCA_032273245.1 of Phyllaplysia taylori. NCBI lineage: Eukaryota > Metazoa > Mollusca > Gastropoda > Aplysiida > Aplysiidae > Phyllaplysia > Phyllaplysia taylori. The sequence continues at coordinate 6,794 of JAUKPP010255174.1, forward strand.
CTAATGTTTATCTTTTCTCGTCTCTGCATCTAGATATTTGTAAATAAAGTAATTGTTTTGAAAAGTTAGTAATAGTAATATAAATAGCAACGATAATGATATAAACAACAACAGATTATGACAACAATAATGATAGAAATTAGGAATGATAATACAATTATGTTAAGTTTAGATAGGTAGCGATATCGATAACCATTATTATCCCAAAGGAGAGAAGTTTGGTGTTTTTGGTTAACAAGATCGAGTACAATGACAACATCCATACAAAATACACAGGTGACAGTCATAGAAGTTTTACATCCCCCTCCATTACTGTGGTCTACTTCGACCCTGCCTGTCACTACTGTCAGGGCCAAGTGGGGCTGAGGGTGAAAAAAAAACCAGCAGACAAAAAAAATAGTCCGCGCTCGGGATCGAACTTGGGTCTTCCGCATGACAGGCAAAGAGCCTAACAGTTACAGCACAGCGCCGGTTATGGCCTCAACTGTGACCCAGATCAGTATAAATCACTTTCTATAACATTTTCTATTTGGAAAAAGAAGTTGATTAAAATTTGTTGATGATGACATCAACTGGCGTTTGTTGTTTCCTTCAGATTGCCACTGCCACCTGGCTGCGTCTCAACACTATACAAGGGAGACGACCACTTTGAGAAAGTTTACTTCTCCAGTCTGCCTGTAAGTTTTTGCTGTGCAATCCCTGTCTATTTACCCTAGTGTTTTATTGTTTATTGTTGAGTTTGACTCCTACATTACAACCTTGTTCAGCACTTGAAACCTCTGGTTTTAGATTAATTGATTAAAATTGAGTTCTGTAGGTATTCTCATAAATTTCATTTTGCTGTTCGAGACTCTTTTGTGCCTTTCATGGCAGAAATGAATTATTTTTAGAGCTATATATAGCTGATGCAACCACGAGGATAAGATGAGACAATAAGAAATAGGGTTGTAATGAGATTTCTATCAATTTCACCATAGAATGCTTTCAACTTTGGTTTTGATTCACCATAGACCATGTGATTTTTTTTATTTGTCATGGATTATTATCTCTGCTCAGATATGTTGTGTTTTTATCAAATGGAAATCATAAACAGGTTACTCTTCTGGGTTTGGTGTGTTGTGTGAAAAGCCCAATTTTTGGAACTTTTTGTTTATGACTTTAGTGCAGCAATCGTGATTTAGCACTCAAAATAACTGTTTTAAATTTGTCTTCAATCCATGTCTCGAGATTTCGGAAGATGGCACGGCTTAATTACTGGTGTTTTGCCAGGAATACTTTTAATTAGCTCTTATTGCTCCATGCAGGCCTACCATTCTATCAGAAATTGTTGTTGAATTCAGAGATTTTACCTCCAAAATGATTTTTTAGTCTTGTAAAAGGCGTTAAAGCAGTTCGGCAAAGCTGAGTCACCCTATTCATGAGCCACCCCAGGATGTAAATGATGTCTTTGAGATTTTTTCCTCGTTCCTTTTCTCTCCCAGGGCTACTATGATACCATGGACGCCGGCATCCGCGATGAGAAGGGCTACATCTCTGTGCTCTCCCGAAGTGATGATGTCATCAACGTTGCTGGCCACAGGCTCTCGTGTGGCTCCCTGGAGGAGGTGGGTGGCTGGCGGGCGCTCTGATGGATTCTGATCATTCTTTTTTTTATTTTGAAGCTTAATAAAAATAATAGTAATGATAATTAGTTTGTATAGCGCCTAAAATCCGCTAAAAGTGCTCGATGAGGCTCATACAGATATATACATATATAATCACAGACATAAAAGGCATTCACATACATTGTAAGAATGACATTCATACATAATATGCATTGGATTGTATAAAAAAGAAAGATATAAACAACCGTGTTGCTAAAAAGAAAGCTTACTAAAGACAAAAAGCTTTCTCATCTGTTTAAAAATTTCCTCTTGTGGTGGATCAATAAAGTACAGTGAAACCTCCCAATTGCGACATCACTCGGGACCGAAAATAAATGTCGTTAAACAGAGGTGTCGTTGTTCCGAGGTTTTCAAGATGGCGGACAAATCGGCGTGTCGCGACTTTCGTAGAACTATACAGCATAGACCAATGGAAGTACAAACCAAATAATGACATTTCTGTCCTTTTCAACATGAGCATTTCCATTATTTACGTGAGCGCGGTGCCTGAGCTTTAGCTATTTAGCGTTGCATATGCGTCATTTAATAAAGCTACCACTGCCGATGCAAATACATGTAAAATTCCGGTTGTTGAGAGATGCCACTACTAGAGCCAAATTTTAATGATACGCAATGGTTGTCAACGGATAGATTAAGAGTCAAATATGCCGCCGGCGAGTTCTAGTTGGGCATCTCATTGACCGGGAACTTTTATTTCCCCGCTCATTTATGTTGCAAAACAGGTTTTACTTGAGGCTTTGTCGCTATTGAAAAGTTTTTAATACTCATAATATATAGCAAAAAAATCGGGACCAAACGACTGTGTCGTAATTTGGAGGTTGTCGCAATTCAGGGGTATCGCAATTGGGAGGTTTCACTGTATATCTTAAAAGTCATCAATCCATGAGGGCACTGAATCTAAAAAGTGTTGCAAGAATTATAGAAATGAAACCAGTAGGTCCACCACTCTCCCATGAAAAGCATCATTCTGTTGTATCGAGTTACGGAGTAACCTGCTTAATTCTCCATTCCCTCTCCCCCCAGGCTATCCTGGAATGCCAGGAGGTTGTGGACGCTGCCGTCATTGGTGTGCCAGATAAGTTGAAGGGTCAAATCCCCCTGGGCATCTGCGTTGTCAAACAAGGTGAGTTTTACCAATCTTTGTAAAGTTTATGAGATTAGCATTGAAGCGTACCCGGTGTCTTTGTGACATAATCCATGTCAACAGTGCTCACGGTACAATCGAAGCGCAGCCAAGAAAATCAGTGTCTAAGGAGGCCAGGCTCGTAATGCACTGTTGTCATGGAGCGTTCCACACCTTTTGTTTTACACAAATCTCGAGGCGGTGGAGGTGCCAGGTACTTTTGTTGTCATTGCTCATTGAGCTCCCTAGGGATCAACTGCTCCGGCTTTGGTTTTGTTCTTTGATGGAAAAGTATATGTGTGGTGTTGGTAGTCTAGTGTTTAGGCCGCCAGACGGGTAATCTGAAAGTTGTGGGGTCGAATCCCAGCTCAGGCTGGACACTTCATCCTTGGGAAAGGCACTTTACATGAATTTTCCTCACTTCGTCCAGGTGTAAATGGGGACCTGGCTATAGACAGTGAACAATTTTGTCCGTTGTTAGTGCTTTAGCACTTGTAAAATGGCAGCTTGCCCTGTATGCTTCTCAGAAAGTTGAGAAGATTTCTGAATGACTTGGTCTGTAGGGGTAATAACTGATCGTAAAGCACATAGAGCCTTCTTTTGATATAGGGATATGCGCTGGAAATGCAGTTACCATCAGTAAATACTTTGTAGTTTGTAAGAAGAAAAACAAAATTAAAATTTCAGTTCCTTGATGCATTTAAAAGTAAAAAAAGCGAACATTTAATTATTTGGTGAGAATATTGGAAAAGAACTTCTTTTTCTAATTCATATCCAGGTTCACAAATGAAGACTGAAGACGTCCAAGCTGAAGTTGTGAAGATCGTGAGGAAAGAGATAGGGCCGGTGGCCGCTCTCAAACAGGTGGTCCTGGTGCCCAAACTGCCCAAGACGAGGTCGGGAAAAGTCCCTCGCCAGACGCTGGCAGCATTAGCTGCAGGCAAACCTTTCAAGGTGAGTTAAGAGGGGGAGGGGGGGGGGGGGGGGGATGCAGTGGGTGATATGTTGATTTGATTGTTTTATGCCCTTTGCAGCAGGGTGACGTCATTTAGAAACAGGGCCAACCCAGGCTGAGAGGAACACAGCTTTCAAGCTGAGCTTTGAAAATATTTGTTCAAAGTTGGGATCAAAGTCTTGTCCTCTGCATGATAGGCGAAGATCCTGATTATTACACCACAGGCACTGGTTCCTTTTATAATCGTCCTTTCACATTTCTAAAGGTTGACACATAAAAGATCGATTGATCTGATATATTAAATGAAAAGACAGAGGGATAGGGTTGTTTCAAAACTCTTAACTAAAACGTTTGTAATCTGTTGGTCTAAAATGATGTGGAGAGGTCTTAATTTACATTGCAATTTGCTGTTTTGAGGGAAGGGACAAATTTAAAGGCTCTCAAGTTCTGAAGTGCAAGGCTAGTTGAAAGGGGAATAGCCCAAACTATAAGTCACTCATAAGCTAGCAAGAAAAACCATTGTTTTCGAGCATCCTTGTATCACTCTTTGCTGGACAAATTTTCTTTACTGTTGAATTTTTCTCTCTTTTGGCACATTCTTTTACTGTATCATACTTTTTGTATATTTTTTGTTGTTAATACTTTCAGGCACCCCAAAATTATTGTTAAACGACTGAGCAGTGTAGAGAATATTTTGAGCGCAATGTCACAGTAACAACCATTCTCATTTCAGATTCCATTGACCATTGACGACGCTGGTGTATACCCGGCCATCAAGGTTTCCCTGCAAGCAGTGGGATATGCCCCGGACATTCCAGAAGATAGCTCATAACCATGACGTAATTCTAGCACCAAGTTGCCATCATGTGTAGAAGATAGAAATCCATTTATCAAGATTTATATGTACATTATCTAAACAATTCAACTCGTCAGAGTAAAAAGAAATGTTTGAGAGTTCAGGGAAGCTTCATAAGTGTCTTTTGTACCATGCATGACATCAGACTCTAGAAAATTATCCTCTAGACTTGTATTCATACTTTATTGAAGGCTATTGAGGGAAAAAAAAAGGTGTGTCATAAATTTTGATAAATTCATTTATAAGTGTAACCCATGGACTACAGAGCATTATTGACTGTTTTGTCCTGCGCGGCTTTCAACTGAAAAAAAAACAAGACAATTATATAATTTGCATACACTACAGCACTTTTTTAAAACGCTGTCTCTTTCTATAAAATTATTTAGTAGATGTGAAATATCTACAAGTTTGTTCAGCGTGACACGCCTCTGAGCAGATACAGGATTGTTTGTCCTCTAACATCTGTTGATAAATTTTTTTTGCTACAAATATTCATTTTGCATGAACATTTCAACAGACATTATCCTTTGTAATTATTCATCACCATTTATGGATCAGACATTTTTTCATGTTCCATCCCAGAAACTTGTTATTAAATTGTTGTTCCACATTTTTTACTCATTTACTCAGATTGAATGCAGAGCTTGGTAGTGATGACTTTGTCCCATGGACAACTTAAGATGGGGGATACGCAATGGGAAATAGTGGGGGTTTATAGGGTGTATGATAAATGTGGTCTGCAAGTTTCTGACTTTTAAAAGGAAGGGAAGGTAGAGAGTGTGTGAGGATTAAAGAGAGGATACCGAAGTTATTACAGGTAGCACTTTACATTGTGGTTGTTTGAACTGGATACGAACGAGGATGAAAGAGGCTCTCCAACAGAGATACTGCAATCTGGGATCCCAAAGGATTCGAAAGAGCTT
>JAUKPP010255185.1:0-22512 GCA_032273245.1 Phyllaplysia taylori
GGGTAGCGCCACTTTTGAAGAAACGCATCATAAAGGGAGGTAAGTTTCGTCTCTCGTAGTCCTTCTCTCCGGTGTAACTCACTTCTCCATGGGGCCACAGAGATACGGCGAGAGAGGGAGAGCTTAATGCATGCATCGACACACTGGTGATGCGTATGCTTTGTTAAGTGAGGCATAAGTGAGGATGAGAGTGGGTTTTGTATTACACCAATGGTTTTGTGCTGGCGGTATAATGGGCATCATTTACCATGTTTACTTAAGATATGTAGTGATGGCGGTACAAAGAGTTATTTCAGTGTATATATTTTGTAATTTATTTGGTGGTCTGTTGTGGGTCAGAATGAATTTCTTCTTTTCTGTTACAACGGGAATGGTGTATTCATTTGCCTTCATTTCTAGTTCTTAACAAGATATACCCAGCAGAAAAATAAAATCATCCATACATGGGGTCAAACTCGGGTCTTCCACGTGACAGGGGAAGAGCCTAGAAATTGCAGCACGGATGCTGGTTTCCCTTCTTTGTTTTAGTCTGTGCAACTGTTCTATTTCTAGTGTTTGCAAATGAAAAGTTTATAAATATTCTTACGATATTTTCTCATCCCATCATCCTGCTTCCCCAGATTGTGAGAAGTTTCTCCAGTGGTAAGCGAGAGGGTGGTGACTTTGTCTGCGCAGTGCTCTCCCCTCGAGGCGAGTGGATCTACTGTGTGGGAGAGGACATGGTGCTCTACTGTTTCAGCGTCAGCACCGGCAAACTGGAGAGAACCCTGACGGTGAGTGTATTCATTTATAGTGCTCGTTTGTTATCTCTATGAATTGATGAACTGTCTGATTGCACTTAGCTCATAATGCAATGATCTGACTACTTTGTTCTTTTGGGAGGTGTCCTTTGCAACACTGTGAGGACATATTTATAATGAATTAATGAATTTACAATGAATGAGAGAATGTCTCTCTTGCATTGGTCTACACAGCCACACCCTACGCTGCTCCAGGATGCGAGACTTACGGGTGCCTACCAAGGTCATTAAAGCGACGAGCTACTTTGACCCTGGCTGTCAGGGCCAACGTGGGCTGAGAGGGAAAAATCCCAGAATAAAAACGCAGATTGTCCACTCGTGGAGGTCAAACTCAGGTCTTCTGCATGACAGGTGAAGAGCCTAACAATTATGTCACTGATACCGGATGACTATTTGTCATCGAGGTAAGGCTATGTAAATTAGTATTGGCAGGTGTTCTGGTGTTACTGCTGCTCCTTCTCCATTCTATGTGTCTCTATAATTTTGTCCTGGTCTATTTCCTGGCGCTGAAATGACCTTACAGTGTCAATACTGCCATACTGATAAACTCTAACCTAACAAATTAGAACTATTGGTTCATCACCTCCTTCAATACTATAAGGTCATTTCAGAGGTGGGGACCCCCAATTGGAAGAGATCACAGCAATGAAAACACCTCCAGCAGTGTAAGAGCTGTTGATGACTGAGTTTTTCACTTGTCCCACAACACTGATCTGATAAAGATTTTCACTCAATTAGAGGTAAAACGTTTCAGCATTTCTCTTCTGTTCTATCCAACAGGTCCACGAAAAGGATGTGATCGGGATTGCTCATCATCCACATCAGAACTTGATTGGCACCTACTCAGAGGACGGACTGCTCAAATTATGGAAACCATAACAGTCTGAATGGTGTTGCACTTCACTCACAAGCATATAGAAGGCAGTCTGGAAATGCCCTCATTCTCTGTCACTTTCATTGCAAATATGTACCGGTTTCATTGACTTGGAAATACCTGTGTTGGATGTCACTTTCATTGCAAATGTGTACCTGTTTCATTGACTTGGAAATGCCTGCATTCAATGCCACTTTCATTGCAAACCATTTAAATGATGTTTTCATTGCACATTGTTTTAAACATTTTTGTTACCATACATTTTAATCCACAAGACATTCTTGTCCAATGGTGTATCATAAATAAAGAACAATAAACACAACTCTTCATAAATTGACACCTTTATTCCTATTCTCAACCTCAAAGTATTAAACAACAGAGTCACAGCCCTAGCAGTGGCATGGAGGGGTGGCAGAAATGTGCACTTGGCAGACGTGTAGTCTGTGTGAGAAAATAGCCAGTTCTAAAGTTCTAAAATACTCAGTACAAAATACACAGTTTTCTAATACCATGTCAGCACGACAAATTAGTTCATTTCTGGGGATTTTTTATTTCTTCATCTTCAAATCTTTGACCTGAATCTGTTTTCTAATACTTTTCTGCTGATTTTATAATTAATGAAGTGAGTACAAAAGGAACACAAAAAATTTATTGCACATAGTTCAAAATTGCATAATACGGGTAAATGATGAGGATGAAAGAATTTGTACAACTGTTGCTCCATGCAGCTGTCATTGGTTGTCACACCAAGTTATAAATCAAGTAAGCTAGTTAACAGGCTACAGTAAAATAAAACCTCGTACAAACTACACATAAAAGGTAAGAAAAAATTTACTCAAGAAAAATGTATAGTTGGTAAAAGGAATGTAAACTTTTTTTTGTACAGTGCTGTGTGATTGAAGTAAAGAGATCAGCACAGTATGTGACAGTTGATGGAAAAGAGAGAAAGCTAATGAATGGACAGGCGTTGCATCCTGTAAAATCCTGGTTAAGCACACCACTCAAGTCAGTCATAGTTGGAGTTCTTGCAATGGGCACGGAAACTGGTCATCAAATGTACAAGTCAAATAGCAAAGCTGTGATGAAATATGTGTGGAGGAAACAGCAGTATTTGTAACACTGAACAATGGACGTGGTCACGGAGGGGTTGAGTGTGTTCCTGTCTATGTCTTTGAATTGATAAGTGATTTTTCAAATTGAAGAGTGTGTTTCAAAAACTCGGTATCTGCAGTTTTATTGAAAACTTGTTTGGAGCAAAACTTCCCAAGTTTCTATCTGTCCAACTCAGAAAAAAGATTTCTTGTAGTACGAATAGTTTTCAGGTAAGGAAAATGTTGATATTCTCAGATACCCAGTTTTGGAAAACGGCTCTTTGAATTTTACACACACTGGTGCAGTGATGGTATCTTTCAATCTGCTTGCAAGTGGAATGCATAAGTGTGTGATTAATATTAATGGTACAACTATGCCCTTGCCGAATGTCATTTACCTACCAAAAGCACACTTTGAAAAATTCAATGATTGAAACTAAGTTCTTGTCACTGCCACTTGTGAAACAAAAACCACCCACTGTGGCCTTGCTCATGTTGACATCTCGTATATCGAGTGGCAACACTGATGGAGCAGATCTGACTTCCTATCCAAATCCTTTAACAGCTTTCAAGAGACTGAACAAATTTTTGTTCCACACTTTATACCTCATATCTCAAGGTTGCTGTATTGGAACAAGAGCATTAGAATCTGATAAAAAACAACCCAGCAACACTTGAGGTCTGGCAAAGCATTGATGTTTTGTTTACTCCAGAGTCACAAATTTGTCCTACTGTAATGACATCTGGCACTCCTCAATTTTTGGCCACTCGGGAGTTATTGGTATCCACATAAAAGCATCTATTTTCTTGCATTTGGTGACAAAAATTAGAGGTGATCTTACATAAACATTGAGATACATGTGTATTTGCAATTTCAGAAGGTCTGGGTTGCCTCTTGTCAGTTGAGTCACATGGGCAATTGGCAGAGGATACGCACCAAAGTTTGCCGACTATCAAATTTACATTTAACTTTACTAACCGTTTTTCCAGACAATTCCGTTTGACGATTTGTTTTTCAAATGGAATAGATATTGGGTAACCAAAATCAAGTAAAAAAAAGTAGGCCTACCTCATTTCATGATGTTGCAAAACAAATCAAAATACAGTCAAACCTCGAACGACAACCACTTCCTATTTCCCTCCTTGCGTCTATATTTCCCTTTTAGTGACTCTGTCCAAGACGACCACCTGTCTTAAAGACCACATTTCTTCTCAAAAAAGAGTGGTCGTCTTAGAGAGGTTTGACTGTACATGTATTTAAGTATTAAGTATAGTCAAGCTGTCCCGAGCTTGTCAAGACCTCTCTGACTGCCTGTGCGGTGAGCTTAAGCTGGATTTTACAGTGCCTTGTTTCCCCTGATGAGGCAGGTGTCTCCTCTAGCGACAGGCTCCTCTCTACGTCTGTACATATAGATACAGCTATACACGTATACACTGACACAGAAACACAGCATGCAACATCACAACACGGCAGCCCGCTTGTCTCCAGGTCAACCACACAGGAACAAAAACAACAAATGTCCTTAGTAGTAGATGTGGGGGGATGGTAGCCATCAAACACTAACTGTACGGAGTAGCTGGTTAAGTAGAAGACTATAGATTGCCCTGTAAAGATGACTAGGCCTTCACTACCAAGGTAAGAGTCCAAGAACATTGAATACCCTTAATGAATGCTTGTTTCAGCTACTGCAAGGAAAAGCGATGTGTGACCATTTGCTACGAGGAATGTCGAATCACATTATTGTCTCTTTTACTTTGTATACAGCGAATGTAAATTATGCAACAGCTGGACTACCCTGCAAATACTTCACAGTGAAACCTCCATAAATCAGCATCCTTAGATTCTTAAGACATGAACTGCAATCTGGACAGATATGCTTTGATTGAGAAACAAATAAATTTTGCTCCGAAGTAAAAAAAAAAAGATAAAGATATTTAAGAATGCTGTGAACAGTGAGATTCATTTAATAATGTATACTCATCACTTCAAAGTCTGGAACCTTTACTTCTTTTTGTTTTTTTAAGTAGTAAACCAGTTTTGAATTAAACTCTTGTTAAAAAAAAACAGTATGAAAAATATACTTTCATTTAAATTTACAAAGCAATAAATTTTTTAGGTTACCAATAATAAATTATGAAACAAGAGGCAACCTGGCTAGAAGCTATTGTAAAAAACACGGCCAGGCTATCGTCCAGCTTGTGCAGATAGCGAAACAAACTTATCCAAAGGCTATTTTCGGACTCATTTTTTAGTCACACTCTGCACAGCTTCATTCGGTCAACTCTAAATTTGATGCACCGGCTATAGTAAGTGTTACGGGAATTTTTGGCATACCATTATAATAAAAGCAGTTGTACATTATATAGAAAAGCATTCAGATCAACCTACTAAATTGGCAGGGTAAGTGGTTAACACATTAAAGTCTTGAGAAAATCAGCAGAGTAGAATTCATGTTCTAAACTTAAAACTTATCATTTCAAACAGGCACAATGAACCTTACACAGTAATAGTAAAGGTTGGAAAAAGAAATGCGTTGCAATCGTATAAAGTCAGGCCCTCGTCAACTTTTGGGCATGTGGAGTTGGTATCATATTAAAACTTGAACATGTCTCTCACTGTAAGGGAAAAAAATAATTTGATTTATTTTGACCAGAAGTCGTGAATTTGTGATTTCATTAAAATTCAAGTATCCCGCTTTCAGAAGGAAATAATCAAGAAAATTGCCATTACACTTTCTTGGAGGCACAATAAGCATTCATGGTAGAAATTGCCCGACACTCATAAAAACGCTGATAACTCTGTACCTCTTGTTTTGACGAGCGCCTGATTTCATGAAGTTGCAACACAAATGACAAAAAGAACTCTCTCAAAACCTGGACCTGTGTCTAGGTACAATATTATTATGTTTTACACTCAAGCTACAGTGATGGATACCTCTGGACTAGTGTGCAACTCACAGCTCAAACAAGAAAATGTTCCCATCAGTTTGGAAGTAAGGGGATTAGGGGGATGTGAAAATGATGGAACAAGTATAAATAAAAAGAGCATCCTCACAACCAGTGTCAAAAAACTTCAGTTTGTATAAATGAGGAAAACGAGGAATCGTAATGCGTATTATCGGCCAGCTAAATAGCCAGGTTGTAACGTATCACCAGATTATCACAATAGTCATCACATGGAATTCAAGGTCATTGTTATTGCACATCGTCATCACAAACTAAACCAGAAAGCAATGCCCATCATCATTTACGGTTGCTGTCACACACTTCTATCTCATGATCATTGCCTGGATTTTTCATTGTATTTAATTTGCAAAAAAACTCTACCAAGGGACTAGTCTATATCATGTAAACTAGAACCATCAAGAGTCAGTTTTTCTTACAAGGCAATATTTACTGAAGATTTAAAAAATGCAGCAAAATAAACCTCCTATGAACCTATAGAGAGAAAATAGATGCCCCAAAGAGGACACTGACTCATAAAAAATGTAAACCGACTGGGTCTAAGGAATGTGTTTGTCTTGGGTAAAAACTTGAAGGGTTCTTGTGGCAATGAATAAGGCAAAAAAACCAAACATTTTTATAGGTCATACTGTTAAGCTTCAATATAATGAGGGTCCCAGCTGGTATATTCTGACTAAATGTATTTCAAAATGGATAGGAATAGGAAGCAGAGAAAATCATATGGATTGCACATTTATCACATCATTCAACAAAAGAATCACACATCTCCCTTACTCTCCTACAGGTAATCACACATCTCCCTCTCTCTCTCTCTTGTAAAAAGTGAATTAAAATGACAAATGTAAAGCTAAGAAGTGACACTTGCTACCAAGTGAAAATACAGCACAACTTCAGAACTGGGGGTGGAGTAAATGCTGGTGCAAGAACTAATCTACTGTCTTTGACAAATATGCAAGTGTTGTGGGTGGGTGGGGTTAGGATTTCATACATCATCAACATTGGAACAGAGGACAGGGAATGCACACCAAATCTTTCTGAGCAAGACAAGCTGAATGCCTGTTGAAACAAGTCAATTAGTCAGTCACAAGTTAATGATTCACATAAAACATTATCAATTCGTGCGCACTGAATTCAATGAAAACTCTTTCAGACAAAACAAAAGGGTATGTTGATGGACTAAGCCAGTTTCCATTTCCCCATGACCGCAGACATGTTGATTGCCTGCCTGACTAAACAATTCAATTACTCATTGATCACATAAAACCGTATCACATTGAGGACACTGAATTCGACACAAACTCATTCTGACAAAACAAATGGGTATATATACGGATGGACTAAGCCATTTTCCGTTTCCCCCCGACATGCTGAATGCCTGTTTAAATGATTCAATTCATCATCATTCCTGCAGGCACACTAATTCATACAGAACTCGTTCAGACAAAACAAATGGGTATGTGGGTGGACTGAGCCATTTCCCGTTTCCCCAAGATCACACAAAAACTGCAGTACGGTACAACAGGTTTCAACAGTCGTGTTGTGGTTAGAATAATGTCATGGGCAAAGACCTGTATAGGTTACGATGAGATCACAGAGCGAGGTCTCCATTGCTTGGTGCCTGGCCACACAGCATGCCAGGGAGTGAAGACATACCGCTGGGGGGAGGAGGGGGAAGAGACCCTACTAAACTACCAGAGAAAAACACGGCAGGAACAGAATAGCAAGCCCGCTATCGGTGATGGTTATGGTTTGCTCACGGTGAATGCAAAGAGTGAGATATATATCATGTGAATATATACCAATTGCAACATACAGTAAATACCTATGGAGGTACATTGAACTGACGTAGCTCTACACAGACGGGACACAAGTCTCATGACTGTGACATCCAACACATCTAAATGGTTATCTATATCTCAATTTCAAGCAAATGACTTTTAAAATTATTGTTCTTTTTCCATCCTCTAAAAAAAATAATCTTAATGGGAAAATCCAAAACCAAAAACACTTTAGTACAGAAAAAATAAAAAAGTTGAAATTTTCACAAAAGAAGTTATCAGATGTACAAATAAAAAGCTATGTTGAGATCAAGGTGCCTCTCAAGCAAACAGTATTGGTAAAATTTCAAAGCAAAAGTTACAATCAGATCTGGGAATAATGGAACTCAAAACCCTTCTTCAAATGATTACAAAATTGAAAGGAATGTTGTCAGCGGATGACGTCAATACTTCTGGGCCAAAACATTTCCAACACACACATAACACATTTCCGTAAAAGAGAAAATTTAACCCATTATAAGGATTGGTCTTCAGTGGAATGTAGCGTGCTAAAATATATTTCCATCTGGCCATATTCATGGAGAAAAATGTGGTTAGTAGGCTATAGATTTCTCTTCTGCAGGTCTCATCAGATTCATACCAATACATTGTGAATTTGCATCAGTGGCTTGTATTAATTTTAAAACTTTATTTCAAATCTAACTTGTTAATTGAAGTGAAAGGTTGAAAATAATCTTGTGACACCAGCAATTAGCTGATGTCTTTCATGAACAACGGTCTTTGCTCAACTAACCATTATTGTAAAAAGCCCTGGTGAAATCTGTCTGTCTGTTCCAGTCTGATCACCAAGGACTAGCTCGCTGTCTGGAATGAACAGTCCTGGAAATTTCCTAATTTTTTTAACTGGATCTTGCTTGACAGCAAAAAAGCAGATGTACTCTTTGATCTCCCAATACTGTTGGAAAAATGCCCACTACCGAAAGAAATATGGTTTTGACATGAAAAAATAAATAACATCAAACAAACAAAATAACATGTCCCCTAACCGCCTTGGATGAAAGTTGCAGTGGTTGAGAAAAACCCCACGGTATTGAGGACAGAGGAGATTCATTCCACCCACACTCTACACAACTAATACAGAAATTGCAGCTAGAAATGTCAAGGTCATGTGGTCCTAGTCTGATTCATCCCCGCTGGCTGCCGCGGAGGAACTTGCGGGCTTGCTGAGGAATGTGCGGCCGCTGCCCTCTGACTGGGTCACTGATTGAGTTGCTTCTTCAACCTGCAGAGCACACATTAAAATCACATCATAGGTTTGGTTTGGTTGCTAGTTTTACATTCCTTGCATCACTGTAATGTTATTTAAGACATCTTCTAGACCACAAACTGTGGAGGGGAATGCATCTTTACAAAGCTATACTGCTAAGGCCAAGAGGGTACATATTTCAAGTCTTACACGGTCAAGGGATAAGAAGTTTGGTTTGGTTTTGGTTTAATGCCCCATGCAACACTGTAAGGTCATTTACGAGGTGGGACCTCCGAATTTTACGTCCATCCCAACAGGACGGGAGTTATAGCTTTGGAAACTCCGAAAAAATCCCGGTAAACCTGCCGGGATACGAACCCAGGATCTCCTCTTCTGTAGAATTCACCAATTTTTCCATCCTTTCTAAAAGATTAGCCACACTAAACCCCTGTATAATAGACTGCCTAATCTAAATGATGCATACAAAAAAGACATAAAACTGCAATCGAAACGATTGTTGAGAGTGATCTTTATTTTTAAATAAAATCAACTGCTAAGCAGATTCAAACAATCAAAATGAGCCGCTGAAAATGTAGCGTATATCATATTTTCATTGCAAATAATAGGTAAAGCTACAGATATGATTTTGAATTTACTTGGGGAAAAAAACCCACCAACAAGCCATATAAACTATTTTCATGCTGAAGGGACAAACCAGACACCCTTGCAAATGCACATTGTGTATCTATCAATAAAACTGCAGCAAGAGCCATGGAAAAGTATGTACCTGTAGTCTACTGCATATGGTTTGGTAGGTCTTACTGTTGAGAGTATTGTCAGGAACACCTTGCAGTTCAAAGTCTGAGAAACATTTCTGTGAAGGAAAAAGAAACAACTTCCTATAGATATCTTCACCACTTGAAGAGCTTCATTGCAAAATGCCTTATACGCTCAAGGGAAGAATCTGCGAAAACTGCAATTTATTGTTTTTTATTTAACAATGTTTGAGAAGGAAAACTCTATGCTGATGCTTCAATTTTAATAACAAATAAAGGGTTTTGTGATTTTTTTAAGCCATATGGTTCTCGACTATATTTAGTTGTCGAAACTTACATAACTGTTTTTCATTCTTTTTAAAAAAAATATACATATTGTAATGGGTTTTGTGATGAAGCTCTTCACTTGTTTGGCCATACCAGTACACCTTTAAATAATTTGTGTGGCCACAAGGGAAAACCCGGAAAATTGATGGAGTCACAATGGAGATCATACAGGCCAACAAAGTCAATTTTCAGCTCAGATGTTAGTTTTTAGCTCTCTTCAAAGAATTGTTCCTACATATATCGATCACAGAAAGAATCTTGTTCACGCATTTTAAGCACAAAAGCCCACTTAAATGAAACAACTAAATGACAGGTACATATATGTGCTCGAGAGATGGACAGTCTTACCCTGTTGATGGTCATTAGACAGGTCAGTTGGTAGGGATGCAGTGAGAGGTCCAGCCTGTCGGTCAGCCAGTCACAGATCATCTTCATCTGACCACTGTACCATTGCTGAAAAGTACACAGGGCATAATAGAAAATAATCATGTTGTAGGGATAAATATTTTGCCACAATTGCTAGAGGGCAGATCAATAGAAAATCATTCTTTGTGTAACAGACATGTTTCACCACATTGAACTACATAAAATGTCACAATACTTGGTTTTGAAAAACAAATTCTAGTCCCCAACATAAAAAAAAGAGTCGTAACCCTTTGAACCAACTCTCACACCATGGGTCTATCAGATACCTGGTTTCCTGCCCCATATTTGCCAATATAGCACTAAAAATAGTAAAAAGTACCGTATATTTTGAGCCCTTCCTTTCATATATACAACATAATGTGTACTGTTATCTATATTCTCTAGAACAGCAGTTCCCAAACTTTTTCATTCCGCGACCCCTTTTTGTAGGCCAAAACGATCGGCGACCCCCCTAAATCAAAATAATATCGTGAACCTGTCAGTTTTAGGCTAAAAATTAACAAAATCATGGACCCTTCGCGACCCCCGAGATTGCCGATTGGGGGTCGCGACCCACAGTTTGGGAACCACTGCTCTAGAACAAGTAAACTATGAGTAACAATAGATGATTACAGTAGGCAAATATACACGAGGTGTCTCTGTTCAAAGGGAATAAAGCATGCAGACCTCTAAGAATATTCTTAGTCAGCAAGTATTACAAGCTTCAAGGTTTATTCATAACTGTAGTAATGGCAATGAAAACACAAATAACTATCAGTCCACTGGTGAAATGTGGCAGCCCCGAGAGTCCTACCTCAAACAAGGAGAGAGTGTAGAGTTCATCGTTGATCTTGTTCCTCATCTGGTCCAGGTTGCCGCGCATGAAATCAACGTAAGCTTTGCCAAGCTCATTCACAGGTTTCTGAGGGGGAAAGTAATTCACGATAACAGGAAGGCATTTACGTAAAGGACTGAAGTTAAAGATATTGAAAGGTAGGGGAAGGGGAGGGAAAGGTAAACATTTATCAAGTCATTGCTCTACTGCATTTTACATCAGAATTACGGTCTGACTTTAAGATATTGGAAAAACATTAAATTGCACAATGACTTGAAAGCTGTGTCTGAATCATTGAAAGTGGTATTCTGGTAAAGTTACAATACTCAACCAGAATACAGATGGTACCGGCATACCTCGATGTCTGTTAACTTGACATTCAGCTTAAGTCGACATGATTACGAATTTCCAACTTTTTCTTGGTTTACTACATCAACATCCTGTAAGTGGACTTTCTCTTTACTCGACGTGATTTCAATAGTCCCAGCAATGTCAACTTACGCGGCTTCTACTGTATCTTATGCATAATTCATGATTCAATGACTCATGGTAGACATTCAATGTGGTAACTGATACAATGTGACACAACATAGCATTGACTCAGTAGCGCTGGACTATTGTACGAGTCAAAGACCACCGACATTAAGTCTGTATCTTCATACATTATCCACCAAGGAGCCAATTGATAATAAATAAATATTTTTTGGCTATTCATAGATCTTTCAAAGTCCATACTGGCAATTCAATTCAGCCCGACTGTGTGTTGTCAACTTGGTGATGATTCCATTTTCTTAGCAAGCCTCCTATTACAAAGTCTTAAGTCATGCTTGTGATACATCAAATTATTTTTTTCCCCCCCACGCTTCCCCTCCATTCCAAACCTCACCCCCTCCCTAAACATGAATACACCCAGCAAGAAAGGACCTCGATAGGACATGCATAGACATGGAATGACCCTCAAGGGAAAAAATAACACAATATTACCAAGAGGCTAAAACAGCCATAGATGCTGGCGCCTCTATAAACAACTAACTTTGAACCCACTAACTAACAATCCATGGAACTTACTGTTAGGGACAGCAGGGATGCAAAAAATGTTCCTTCATCATATCGAGCCAGTTTGCTCAATATGCTTTCTAATACTGACAGCAGCTGAAAGAAAATATAGCAAAGGGCCATTGAAAATTGGGAGGAACAATAGCTCCCTCATCAGATATGGAGAAATAAACTTAAGTGCATGATCAATGGTACAACAAAATTAATGCATATTTCATGCAGTCAAATAAATCAAGAAACAGATTACTGTTCAAAGCACAAATTCTGAATGGTTCAACATCATTGTGCAATATGGGGGTTACCTTTGTGCCTTTTTAAACTTTTGGATGAGTACATGTAAGACTATTCTTTCAGGTAGAGTACTGCAAATAAAAAGAAAAATGAGGTAAATATATACAGACAGGACTTACTTTATCGATAAGACACCGGGCCATTTCAATTTGGGCTCTCTCTAGAGACTCATCAATCTTGGTGTGGTAC
This sequence comes from Phyllaplysia taylori, assembly GCA_032273245.1. Classification (NCBI taxonomy): domain Eukaryota; kingdom Metazoa; phylum Mollusca; class Gastropoda; order Aplysiida; family Aplysiidae; genus Phyllaplysia; species Phyllaplysia taylori. The sequence continues at coordinate 12,633 of JAUKPP010255185.1, forward strand.
TGATGCTGGAATAGCAAAGCAGAACGTGATTGGTGTCAGTTTCTTCCATCATCACATGCTTGGTATCGTCTCATTGACAAAACTAGATGTAGTTCTGTTGATCCCAGTGATAGCCATACCTGCCAGCATTGCATCTGAAGCTGCTACAACATTTAATCTAAAAATCTGTAGATGGAACTACAAATTCTGTAGTTTTTTTTTTATATGTAATAGCGCACTCTAAATCAATCAATATTGAAAATTGAAATGACGATTATCAAGAGACATGATAGCCCAACAGACAAACTGGAAAAATAGACTAATTCCATGAAAAAATATACATACATAGGGAAAAAAAGGAAGAGAGAAGTAAACACCTGGCTGGGCTGAGGAAGTCTTGTCTAGATCTGGTTCAAAATCAACTACTTTCATATTGACACTAGCACCACTGTCTTCCAGTTTTTTTGCTCTTGGACTTAGATTGGGAAGTTTTGAGTAGGAATGCTTCTATCAAATCTCATTTTATTTCATCTGGCAAAACACATACTGCCAAAGTGGCTTGTCTAACCCAAACAGAAACCCAGATAAGCCGAAACAAAAACCAATGCCTGTATAGCAAACATTCATCAAAATTTGGCTACACTTTCGACTCCTGGCTAGGGAGGCAAGAGCGCTAACTTCTGACAATGTGACTTCAGTTCCGTCCAGTGTACGCTTAAATATCTGGATATAAATGAAAAACTGCACACAATCGCATCTCAAGCTTTGGAAATTGGTAGAGCTTACCACACCTCAGTTTGACTTGGGAAGTTGGATGACTACCAACTTTTTCGGCAATGTTGGCAGGTATGGATAGCCCAGAGAAGGAGGCAAAGAAGCCTATGTTCCTTCCTACTTTTCACTATAATCACCACATATAATAATTTACTTTTGTTTATAAGCAATTGAAAAATTTTTCCCTGAGGATTATTTCTTAAGACAAGAGAGGACAAAAATCCGGCAGAACTCCTTGTCAGATGCTTCATAAACATAAGATAGCCAAGACCATATACAATAATTTACGTTCTTTGCTGGAAATTCTTTTCTGACATGTATTCTACTGCACTGATGCAACTTCCAAAACTAAATATCAGAATAGACAAAGGCAGCTTTACATTTCACCATCTTTTAGTGGGTTAGCTTGAAGTACTGACCACAGTGGGTTAGCTTGAGGTACTGACCATATTTTGACCATGGTCCAGAGCACAGAGATGCAGCGCCTTGTTCTTGCAGTCGATGATCACGTTCATCATGGTGCAGATCTCAGTGAACACCAGGTAGTCTGTGCTCTTGCCACCTTTACGCAGCCAGACCTCGAAGCACTTGAGTGTTCTGAAAAACAATTAATACAAATCAAAATTAAGCCACCAGTTTTCTTCCAGAGCTAGAAAAAAAATCATACAAAGACCTTTTTTTATCTGGCTTGAGAGAGAATTGACACAACAGAATCAAAAGTGGTGAACTAAAAAGAAGCTAAGGTGAATTGAAGAGCGTCTTTCTGAAACTCGGTATCTCCATTCTGGGAACTTCTGAGAAAATAAGCCTTTTCGCTTGCCGGATATACATGTCACATAGCAAAAAATTTTTCTAGCATTGAAAATAAAAGAAACTACTGAGTTTTGCACTACTAAAAGATTTGAAATCAAAAGTCTGCTAACTCTAATTTCAACGAAAGCGTAAATACCAAGTTTTGGAGAAACCCTCTTCAATTTTAGTTGCAAGAATCTCTTCGGGGTGCAACATGTGTTCATTATAATGCACATGGGAGATAATTGTGCTGAAGCCTAAATTTGAAAATACAATACAATGTCCAGACCAGCATTGATAGCGCAAATATTTTAACACTGAAAAGTTAATATAGTATAAAAATCCTCTCTTTTTGGCAGCTCTCTTTTTGTTAGTTATTATATCATATATTGATCATAGAGCTTTTATTGCCCCTGCTGAAAAAGTAACTAACACACAAGTACAAGAAAGCAGACACGCAATTACCGTTTTGCTGCTGCCTCAATCATGTCGGCTGCCATGAGCTTGAGTCTGTGGTCCAGATGTTCAGCAAACACCTCCTCTGGCCAGTGGAGATCTCGGATGAAAGACTGCAGAGCATCCAGCTTCCAGAGCATGTCTTCGGAGGTGGAGCAACCATTGCTGGTACACACACAGGAGGAATAAAGTGTTAGAATGCTTTAACAGAATAAAAATTATTATAACTGAAAATTCTAAACTTCCTTCCTGTCTACTAATACGTTGAATTAGTTCTTCTTGAATCCCAAAAGCAGTATGGAACTGCCAAGTTTTCATCAGATTAAGAATGGATGAAGTAATTGAGGGTTCAAAGAAATAAAGAGATGCGTAAATGTTGAGACAAGTCCTTTAACCTAAACAAATCCATATATGCAAGTAAATGCAAAGGCATCCAAGTTTGTACACAAAACAGATGTCAAAACCTTTTCGGCTTTTTGCAACAAAAAAGGGCACAGAGAAAGCAACAGTACACAGTCATGAGAAGAAAAAAAACCCATTTATCAACGTCTCTGTAAACCGACGGTCAACATGCAATACACCAAATTGTACAGCAGTTCAGCATCTTCGCAATTATAAAAACCTCAACGGAATTCATCCATCGAGAAAGGCTCCACAGGCCGCTGAATGGACAACCCTAAAAATTGAAAGTCACAAAATTTGTCCTTGTTATAGTGCCAGCAATTAAACCGTCAATAGAGGGCTTAACACTTATTTGGTATGGATGCTAATTCCGATGTTGCATTTTTTTCTCCTTTATTTTTAATGTACAAACTTCTCTGTTCGTGGCATGCATGGCAGATTCTACAGTTACTGTTGCCTGCACATATGATTTATACCAGCAACCATTGGTGAAAGTTTGAATAGGGGAATATGTGTGGAATCATCGACGGAAGACGTCTACCACTGGTGTGTCTCAAGGGACGTTCGAGCGGACAGGTCATTCTAATGCGTCAACGTGGTGACTCTCATCCAAAGAGGATAACTAAGAGGAAATTCAAGTACGATTCTGCAACATGATAAAGCTCCACCTCATGGTCGCAGAGCTGTAGTGACCTGTAAGTGCAGTGCAGAAAGAGGCGTCGACGTTTTCCCTTGTTTGAAATTATATTAAGTTGATAATTTTTGTGACTTTCAGTTTCTAGGTTAGTCCATTCAACAGGCTGTAGAGTCCTTATGGATGGATGAATTCCGTTGCGGTTTTCGTCATTGTGAAGATGGTGAACCACTGAACAATTTGGTATGTTGCATGTTGACCTTTGGCTTATAGAAACGCTGATAAACAGGAATTCCAAGTGTTGGGTTTTTTTTTTGCTCGTGACTGTATAAATATAATGATAAAAGAAAAAGAGAAAAAAACAACTAATCTAGAGTGTATCACTATCCACTAGTCTCTTACCCTTGTGGCTCCCACTTCTCCCGCTCAAAGCCTTTGTGAATTGACTGAGCTATTGAGGACTCCATCAGGTCCACGTAGCGTACAACTTGTGGAGCAAACACATCTCGCAGTTGCTGGTGGAAACTCCCATTGCACAGATTCTCTGTATAAGCAGTTCTTATAGACTTCAGTACGACAAACAAACACAAATTTTTTACGTCTTAGCATTCAACTATAGTCGCATCTCAACTCCTGACGCGTAAATCGTATGCTCAATTCCTTATGCATAAAAATAATCTTTATTTATGGTACTTGCACTGTAACTCAACCAAGTTCTGATTACATCAAAGAACAAGCATTAAAGAGGTGAAACATGAAATAAAAAGTAAGCTTTGTCCTCACATCCAAGGGAACATCCTGCGGAAGGCTGATGTGATTTTTAACCGACTGAAAATTGGACATTCTTTGTTTACTCATCAACACATTCTTGGCGGCGAGGACAAACCTTTTTGTTTTATATGTAATTGTAATCTAATTATTAAGCACCTCCTTTTGGAGTGTGTCGACTTCTGGTATGTGAGGATGAAGCATTTCAAAACAAAAGACCCAAAAAATTGCAGTCAAAGCCCAACACTACAAATCACCCAGCCATTAGATTTATAAAATAATTGCCTTTGATACTGGACAAGGACATATTTTATATGGTTTTCTACAAATTTATTTAAAATTGGCACATCTGTAGAAATATATCTTTGTACAGTATCTCCCAGACATTCTGTTGTGAAGAGGACAAACATCTCTTTCTTCCCACACACCCCAATGGGTATAGGCGGTAGACAATAGCAAAGTGAAGTAGAAACATAAGTTTCCTCAAGATCTTGTAAGTCCTGATCCCTGCCACTCACCATCAGTCCTCAGGTAGTCGTTGAGAAGTTGGAAGAGAGGGAAGCTGTCCCAGGTGTCTGGGGGCTGTGAGTCCAGCACCGAATTCATGTCCACTCCAAACAGCGACCAGAAGATCTCAGCATGCTCTACCAGAAGGTCACTGAACCAAGCAAACGCCTGTACACAGTACAGAGAAGAGCAAATTGTTGGCTTGTTCTGTTTGTGTTTAAACGGTACTATTGACACTGTAAGGTCATTTTAGTGCCAGGACATAGATTAGGATAATAGTAACGATTAGAAAGAAGTAGCAGGAGTAGACCACAAACTAGCCAACCATCCCCGGAGAGTGATGTCCACACATGAAAACATCGCTGCTCCCCAAATACAGGAGTGTGACTATAAATATTACACGCAAAAGAAAAAGAAAGACACTATAATTGTAGCCACACTCACCTGGCAAATTTGAGAAGGTGACAACAACTGTAGCACATGGCATTAAAAATTACCCAAATATCATGTCACACTAACCTAGCAAGTAGAGGAGTGTCAGAGAGCAAATTTTACATGATACTAAAACAGACGCAAATGCCACCACACTAAACCTGCAAATACTAGAGTGACATAACACATTACTGATGACATTAAGCACCACATAAACCTATATTGCAAAACTGACCTCACAATACCTCAGTATCAGAGCTAATATTGTGCAGGATATAATTCAATCTTACAAATATCTGGATTCTAGAGTTGAAAGGGAAATGTCAAATGAGACAAAGAAACACTCAGTACAAGGTTCAGATGTGTCCCTTTGAAGCCTAACAGAAGAAGAAGAGAAAAAAAGGAGCATCCAGTTGCTAGTCAATCTATGAACATGAAGATTCAAAGATATGGAAAAAACACTAAAGAGTTTGAACAATATGCCATAAATGTAATGATAACACAAAGCCAAAAAGGTCTCTCACAGATAACCAAATAAACGAGAACAAATCCAGAATATATTTCCCAGCAGGATGATGGAACCACAGTAGGCTACTTTTGACTAATTTCAAGAACTTCAGCCTTCCTTCCACATACTTCCAAATATGGGGAAATCTTCAGAAAACTTTTCAAGTGATAATTACAAGGCAAATGTTGAGAATCTGGAATATTGACACAATCATGGAGAAATGTTTCCCTGAAAATAATATGTATTCCTTCTCTGGTGTATATGAAGTCTATTTTGAATGAATAGATACCCTACTTTGTGGAGAAAAACAAATGCACAGAGTAGTGAAATCCCCCTGACTTCTCCAGCCATTGAGTGAAAGTTGTTGTGCAGATCAGCTGTTTTTTGGGTGGTGAAATGTCAATATTCTTACACTCACATAGCCACAACAAATTGAAACAAATCTAACGAGAAGAAGAACACCCATTGATCACAAATGATCATAAAAAGTTGTGAGTTTCCAATAAACAAGGCCTTAGCTACCAATTAATATAGCAATACCTGTATCTAATGACAGTGGGTGTGTGGGGAAGGGAAAGAGAGAGAGAGAGAGAGAAATGGAAAATGAGAGACACAAAACAGCAAATGGATTTAGAGGCCAAGATTGGTGGAGATAGAGCATTTCAATTATTCTCATCATCCAACACTTGTTGACCACTTTTTCAATTTGTCCACACATAAGGAGCAACAGATAAGTTATATCAATGTAAGCAACAGTAACTGTAGAAAAATGACAAATGCAAATTACTCCCCCCCCCCCCCAAACCCACACACATACTCCATTATTTCCCAAAGAACACAATAAAATGAAACCGCTGGTGATGATAGCTTTGCTTAGAAAAACAACCCTTCTCTAAATTTGTCCCCTTTCCTTTGTGTTTTTCTCTTGAGACTGTAAAAAGTAACAAACAAACATGTATACGATAGCCTGTGCTTGCCATTTCATGAGGAAACTTCTAGTGAAATGTCATTGTACATGAATTTGGTCGTTGTAACCGCAGAAAAAGACAAATAATTGTAGAAACCAATTGTTCTTTTATTGTTTCTTTTGTCCCCCACAGCTCATCTTGCGGGCTAAGAGGCAAATGATTGTAACTGCAGTCATTCAGTGACATGATTGAACACCTGATTTTACAACGAGATCTAAATCTTTAGAAGGACTTTTCTCTGAACAGCATTTTGCAGTTAAAATATCATGCCTCTCAACGTTCAATCTACTTCGAGAGCCTAAATCACACCCTGATACTATGCGGAAAATTAATTTATTTGTAACTCGTCTTAACTTCAACTGTTCTAAAACCTGCATCTCAGTATTGAATTGTATTCTATTAATCAATATTACCAAGACATTTGAGCAACTTTCCTCTTAAAACTAGTGTTATGTAATATAGGTTTGAATAAATATGAAATAAATTGCCAGAACTTTCTAATAAAAACACAGGAAGTATTCTACTAAATACCTTACAAAAAAAATAATGTCCAACTACTTCTGCTAGCTATATTGAATGAAGGATAACGTGACTATAAATCTATGTACTTATGAGAGCACACTTCAGGTATGAGCAATCCAAGAACATGAAGATTTAAGCAAAAAGGTAAAACAGTAGCAAAAAGGTCTTGAACTTCTACAGTTCCTGTGCATCATGCTCCTTTCATGGCAAGACATTCAGAAGTAAAGTAGAAAAAACCAATATGACAATTCATATACAGTAAGCAAAAATAGGCTCTCTGAAATATGAAAAGCATATGCTAGTATGCTGAGATGCGAATTTTAAAAATGTTTGTACAACGGCAAGCTGTTTTAGATTTGTCAAAATTTTAATGGACTGAGGAAAAAGGAGTAGACAAGAGCATGCATAACCAGAGGCTAGCGGTAAAAATAATTTGTGTCATGCAATCAGATTCCTGTGCCATGAGTGAAATTCCAAGTTTTGTCAATGCCAGAGAGTTCAGACTTATGTCCCACAGCAATCAACCCGTCATGCTGATTGTTTAGAGTCGAATAGTTTTACAGCTCTATAGTCACTACGAGTACAAGTCAAGAGGGCAGTCAAATCTGGTTTCTTTCCCTGAAGAGTCTTAAGCGGCACTAGACCCTTGTATAAACCACCCAGAAAACCCTCAATGAACCAAGTTTAAGCTATAGAAATACAGTAGAACCTTGGCCTCATGTACCCCCTTTGTACCAAAGATTTTGAACATCTTAGCTGAGGTAAGTAATAGCAAAAAATCATATACGTAGAATATGATCAGTGTAAATAGCAAGCTCGGGGAAAGATTATTGTGTATGACTGATGTGTAAGCATTGATCAACAAAGGCTTTATTGGACCTTAAGAATGATATTTTTTCCTTGTGGCCACAATGCACCACGTACGTGTGCAATAAAACCTAAGTTTCGATTAACAAATAGTTGAATAATGAACATAACAACCAAAAGTATGTTATAAGTTGTACGTTTTACACACAGGATATAAAAACTAAAAACACTAAATGGGACTCAGGATTTGAGAAAGTGAAAGTTACAGGCAAAAGTATGTTTTAAGTCCGGTAAGTAATACCGAGGTTCTATTGTAATTCATTGACTTTGAAAATAGTCTGTAGCAAGACAAGACAAACTTAATTTGATTGCACTTCTAGCCTGACTCATATTCTCTCAGATTCAGACGGCGTGAGAATATCCAATTACTTTTTATGTATTGTAGTATTTTTAGTTTTGCTACACTTCAGACGCAGTATAGCAATTATAAGGATCATGAGACAATCCAAATCTGGACATGAGCATGGTTCAGAAATCTGGATTTCCAAGAGTTGTCCAGAAAATCAGTACCTCTGCAATATTGACAAATGTATAAATAATGATACTTCTCTCTCAGAGATGGACATGCTCAGAACCACTATAATGTGCTCCTCAAATCTAAGCTAACTCGCATCTACCAATGGCTAGAAATTCTAGAAAATGAACTGAATAAAGTGGCGGTCTGTAACTACTGACATCAATACTTTGTAGTAGTAAGTCCAACTAGTACACATATAGAGAGCATGACTCAAGTGTCAATGGGGCAGGAAAGCAAGTGATGAAAGAAACAGAGGTGCCAACTGGTTGAGAAAAAACAATCTGGAAATCCAGTTAATCTGTTTAGCTTTTAAGCTGTTGAAATTCTTTGAATAGACACAAGGACTGTTCTGTCAGAAATCTGGGTTTACAGATAAGGGATGCCAATTCCATCCGAATTTTTTTGGGCTAAAATATCTGCAGGCTGGTGCCTCTATAACTAACCTAGTCTCCTTACCAAACAAATTTTACAAATTTTTTAAGCAGCATCAAGTAAGCTTGTCATTTCAAAGATAAAAAGAGAAAGCCACAGACAAAGAGACAATACTTTTTTCAATAACACAAAAGTTAAGTCTGGTCATCCTAAATACTTCATTTTCAGGCTTACAGGTGGCACACCAGGCCCAAAAACTTCACAAATTTCTGTCAATTTACTGAATATTGGCATCCCTACCGGATACATCCAGAAAATCGGTACCTCGGAAGAAATGAAAGGTATCTGTCTCATCCATACATGGCTCAATGCTGGTTTCATATCAAAACAAAATGCACTGCAGAATGCATAGACTTCTCAGGAGTAACAGGGATATCAGACTGGGATACGGGGGGAAGTAACTTGTGCTCAGAAGGAAACGAGGGATACATTGTCTCAACAGTAATGATTTATGATGTACATACCCACATATGCTTTACCGCGCGAGGGGGGGAGAAAAATGTGTGGATTACACAGCAGTTCAATAAAGCACGCAGAATCAGTGAAGTGAGGTCATTTGGTGAAACAATTTGACGTGGATGAGATGAACTGAGACAGATGAATGAAAAGTGCTGCTTTTCCCAAACAAATTGTGCATTTTATTGAGAAACCAAACATGATTTGAAATTGTCAGTTACATCGACACAGAGATGAGAGGCAGACGGAGGATGAGGTGCTGCTGCTAGAAACACACTTAAGACAAACTCTAATAAATAAATAAATTAGAAAAAAGAAAACATTTATCCTATAAATTTGCTGGGAAAAAAATGTGCTTGTATCAATCAAAACTTCAAAAGTTCAACAGGAAAAGGCAAACAGTTGGTTACACAGGCAAAAAGTGCATTAAAAGTAAATAAAATCATGGAGTATCAAGATGCTTCATGGAAGGACTCACCGATGAAAACGCCTATTTTTAGCACAGGGAGGAGAAAGCACAACAGCACAATGTTAATGTGTAATCATGCAATATGTCACACACGTGTCGACACAAAGCTTTCTACACACTGGCTTTTTGTAGATTGGTAGACTGCCACAAACACTAAGACAAAAACTGGGAATAAACTTACAATTCGTTTCATCCAAAGATGATCAAATTTTCGCTGCGAGAATTAACACTACCCAATACCTGAAACCTTATCTTTTTCCTTTCCATAAAATTTCAATTTCAAAGATACATAATGAGGGGTATAAATAACTGTCTCTTTTAAAAAATTAATAATAATAATAATAATAAAAAGAAAAAAGAGGGTGGGGGGGGGGGGGGGGGGGGGGTGGGGTGGGGG
>JAUKPP010255186.1:0-12313 GCA_032273245.1 Phyllaplysia taylori
TCTGTAAAGCGCCTAGGGCTTACATTGTGGGGATAGTGCGCTGTATAAATATTCTATATTATTATTATTATTATTACATTAAACTTCTTTCTGTACTATACTTTTAATTTTGAATCAAATTGTGATATTTGAAAATTAATTACCAAAATACGCTGAAGGGAGGTGTACAAACAGACGTGGAGACATGGGTTAAAGTTTGCCGGCGTGTGCTAGTTTTTTAAACTCAACAGACAGAGGTCTGGGGTTTATTTAGACTGGGGCCAGCACGTACGTGTGTAAAAACCGGCCCATGAATATGTTAAAACTTATTGTTTTTTGTGTGTGCTCTGTTGTCTTTGCCATTTTATCAATCCGCACGATGACTTTCAGGTTTTTTAAATTCCCACCCTACCTCTTCAGGCTTTTTTTTAATGTTTTTGTACTTCCACCCATGCATGGAGAAACCTGTTCTTTAGGCTGAGAGTTCTCAGTAGAATTGGATTGGTTTGAAACGAACTTAAATTAGGGAGAAATGTTTTTGAAAACTCATGATAAATATTTTTAGCTAAAATTTAATCACCTTATCAACCTACAGAATCATTTTATGCAATTCAATCCAAGGAAGAAAATAGGGTCTTTGTTTAAAAAATCTCTTTTTAAATTCCTATTCCCAGTGGCTACACGAGGCACGTATGAGCGGAAACTTTTCAAACTGAAAACTGGTGAGGTCTCTCCACCCTCTCAGAAGTACGAGCCAGTTGACGAGGATGATGATCAAGATGACTGTGGTGAGTCATTGAACATTTGGAGAGAAAAAATCACGCACCACAACTTGAACAAACCGTATATCATAATTTTAGACATTCATCATTAAAATTATGAAATGCGGTGTGTTGAGGTTGTGATGCGTGATTTTTTTCTCTACATGTTTCTATACCCCTATCACCACCCTGTTTGAATCTGATTGGATCCCTCACAGTACCATCTCCGTTGGAGAGCCACTCATTAAATCCACATTTAACATTTGACGACATCAACTTCTTTTGAGGTCTTTCTCCACTTGATTGTTTGCTCCTATGTGTTGGTTTGGGGTTTGGGTTTTTATTTAAGTGGGATGGTTGTGTGGATAGCTCAGCCTGTTTCTTTTTATGTGTGGGTAGCATGCCGTAGTAAATTTTGTGAATTATTTCCTTGAAGTAACTGCATCAGGGAAACACTGAAATGGTGTGACATTGACATACACATGGTTCTGTTTCTGGGCCAATGGCTGCAACTGTCATGTCCAAGTGTTGTCGATAATGGCAGTAAATTACTCAATGACGGCATTGCGCTTAGCAGTCATCTTGTCGGGAGAGGTCTTAAGATGCATCACACTATCGCAGTAACAAGGGGCCAATTTTAAGGCTCTCCACTCCCAGGGTACAGATCTAGGCTACCATGGCTCTGTAGGTCGTGAAGACTACTTGAAGGGTGAAGAACCAAAATAAGTTCCTGATCAACAACATTGTTTTGTGGTTTACTTCTGGAACAGAAATGACCTCATAGTTTCGAGCAAACTTTTCTTGGCTCTGACTGGCCTTGCTTGATGCCAAAATTGTCTTTTAGTAACAATTATAAGAGAGAGATTGTGAAAGAAGAAAAATTTAGGAGTAAATTTCCCTTATTTTTTAATGGTGAGGTATAGAAATCATCTGCATAAGATTTGTTAAAGATAAGGTGTTTTATCCGCATCTGTATGATGAATTTGTCTATATTGTGTATGTTGCGTCGGTAGTTTTTAGACTGCCAAACTCGTAATCCAGCGGTTCCCAAACTTTTTCATTCCGCGACCCCCTTTTGTAGGCCAAAACGATCGGCGACCCCCCTAAATAAAAGAAAATATCGTGAACCTGTCAGTTTTAGGCTAGAAATTAATAAAATCATGGACCCTTCGCGACCCCCTGAGATTACCGTCGCGACCCCCCTGGGGGTAGCGACCCACAGTTTGGGAACCACTGTCGTAATCAAAAGGTTGCTAGTTAGAATTTCGACTTGGGGCCTGACGTTTCATCCATGGGAAGGCACTTTACACAAATTTCCTTACTTCACCTAGGTGTGAATGGTTACCTAGCTATAGACAGCGAAAGATCTTGTCAGTATGTTAGTGTTTGAGTGCTAATAAATTGGCTGCTTGTACTGAATGCTGCCCAGGAAGTTTTGGAGGTTACTGAGTGACTTTGGTCTGCCGGGGTAATAATAGATTATAAAAGCATAGAGCTAGTAATTGGGATATGCGCTATATAAATACTATCCATTATCATTATTATTATTTTTTATTTTGCTTTGCAGAAGTTGAACTAAGAATGCCCACCAGAGGCACGCCTACAGCAAGAACGAGTACCCCATCATCCATGTAGGTATCACCGCCTGGTAGTAACATTTCTGTAGACTTCAGGAATGTATGGCATCATGAGTCTTGAAATGCGAGTGCCCAGTCGCACTTTAGAACTAGGTGTTGGTTTGGGGTTTGAATTTTTTTTTAAGTGGGATGATAGTATGGACAGCTCAGCCTGTTTCTATTTATGTGTGGGTAGCCTGCCGTAGCAAATTTTGTGAATTATTTCACTGAGTTACGGCATCAGGGCAACATTCATGTGAAGCTTGAGCTCTGTATTTAATCAGTATAATCATGACCACAATTGTGGTCCTTGCTCATATATGAGCATCTTTGAGAAGTAGTAAAATAGAGAAACGTTTAACTGTTTTATACCCTTATTATTCTTTATATAACTATCAGAAATGTTACTACCACTGGCATCTATAGTGTAATGGTCGGGCTCTTCACCTATCATGCGGAGAACCTGGGTGTGATCTCACGGGCAGACAAGCATCAGCTCCTCTCTCGGCCAGGGCTGGCCCTGACAGGCAGGGTCTAATAGCCTGTCTTTAAAATAATCTTACAGTGTTGCAAGGGACGTAAAATTGGTAATCAGATCAAATCGAAGAAATGTTACTGTATAAATGTAGATGATAGTTTTGGCATGACATACTGTGACACTTACTTGTAGAATGCATCCTTCTTCTTTGGAATGCATATATACTCATGTGCAAAAGTAACTTGACACTTGGTTTTCAGCCTCTATCTTTGCTTTCCGTGTGATCTCCAGCTCAAAACTTACATTTTAAGAAAGTTAATTATCTGGCTACATGTCTGCCAAGTTTCATTGCAATCCTTTGGTATTTGTGAAAGTTATAAGAGTTTTACGAAACCAAGTCGAAATTTTACTGAAGAGTAGAACAGTTAACTGAGCAAAAAGGGTAACGAAATGTCATTTTTTGCTTTCAGCCCTGTTCCCACCCAAACTCGTTTTCGTCGGGAGATCACGGAGCAGTCCACGCCTCTCATTGACAGCCGCCCTTCTCTAACCTCGTCAAGAAGAATACCAAGTCAAACAATGGGGCCACGACCAGGGGGAACTCCAATTCCTATCAAGTATGTGTTATGCTTGTTTTCTCTTTTTTTTTCTTTTTCTATGGCAATTTACCCATTTACACGTAGGTGAAGTTAGCAAAATTCATGTAAAGTGCATTTTCCAAAGACATAGTCTTGGACCCAAATTGGAATTGGAAGCTGCAACCTTACAGTGTCAAGTCTTGTGACCAAGATGTAAGATTATCAAAGCTAGCAGTGCCTTCAAACCTCAACAACACTAACAGCAATCCTCATACTCTACCATGATCCACTTGTAGATAGTTTGCTAATACTCTGGTGAGATCTGCTACTTCAGCTTCGTTCTTTGTGTTGCTATTGTCCAAATCAACTTCCTGGCACTGATATGACCTTATAGTGTTGACAGTGCCATAAAACCTTAAATAAACACTGAAACAAACTTACTCCATTTATCCTCAGAGTTGAGCAAGAGAGCAAAGGCGTCCCCCTGTGGGTGAAGTTGATGGCATTGGCAGTGGTCATCGTGCTAGTCTATCTCATCTACTGCAACATGGAGCCTCAGGCGGTCAGCAATATCCCCAGCATCCCCAACAAGGTGGACATTTAGCCCGGCACAGCACGACACAACTGGTGCTACGCAGTGGATAAACTACTTTGTTACATACTATGCTTTCATGTTACTGATATTGACACACAATCATTGATGGCATTGATAAGTAGGATGTTACTATTTTAAAGAATTTTCAAATTGTATGCCACTGGCACTTTCTTTTAGAGGGAAATAAAACCTTTACCAAATTCACTTGCTTATGTCACCATCTAGGGAGTGATATGGGAGTAGGCTATATATCGTCATGGTGTTTCCAATATGGCCTAACTCATTTTCTGCACTTCTGAGATAATGGGGAATAACTCATTAGGTCCGACTCTATGTTACAAGAAAAAAAATGGCAATATTTTATGGCCATTTTAACAAAACAGCCCGGCACGTTTGAGCAAATGTAATACGCTGAATTGATGCAATATGAATTACGTAATGGGCCAAGTCAGACTTAGGCCATTTTGGAAGCACCATGATGATATTTGGCCCTTCAAAATCACTGCCTTTTCATAGGGCCATATGTCTAATGTGGTGAAAGTATGTGACTTCTGGCGGGGGACCCAACATCACAGAAATCGAACACTAAATCAAAATGTCGGGTTTACATTGCTTTAATAAGTGGAGGGGGTGTGGGGATTCATGGCAGGTACTTGAAAGAAGAGGCTATGATGTATAGTATTTTGTTGTAAATCAGCACCGGATTAGATAATCATTTGCACTACGTTCTCTCTGTTTAGTCCAATCCAGGCTGTTAGGGGCAAATATGATATTGGAATCAAGCATACTTTTCAATTCACTTAGAGAAAAACTGCTTGTATTAAAGGCAAGTATATACGTTAATTCATAGATATAAATTAAATCTTAGTAACTTCCTTAGATTTTGTATAGAGGGTTGAGCCTTGGCAATAATACTTTTGTGTTTACTGTAGAATTATCTCATTAAAAGATTTCTACTGTTTATGGCAATGGTATCTTTTTCATTTCAGAGTATTATTTCTTTTAGATTATATTCTATCGCTCAGAAACTGATGATAGTAGAATCAGTGCGGCTTTCGGAGAAATATTTTGAGATAAGCTTCTGTAAAGATTGGGTTTTTTGTCCCACTATGTTTGATGAATACATTTTCTTTCATGACTGAAGTGTTTCATGTTAAATTTTAAGCTTAGGCACACAAGGATTTACCTTCCACGTGCCAGTGCTTACCTTGTATCCAACTCTTCCTTTGCCATTTGGATTTACTCCGAGTTGCCAACCCTCAGAACTTTATTGGGAGTCTCATGAAATGATGCAAGTCTGTGCTCTCACAAAATACTGAATCCCATGTTTTTTTTATACTTAGTTTGGCTGGTAAGTTCAAGAGAATTATGGCGAACTTGTATCGGCCTGGGTTTGTCACAATCATCGCTGTTGGGTAAGCTTAAGCTACTGACTGAAAATTTTTTCTCTAAAGACAGATATTTTTTGTCATAATGAAGTTATATTGTACACGCTAAAGTGCTTGGTCCTACTTTGTTTGGGCGTAATCCATAAGCTTCATTTACTTTGGTGCTGTGGGGGTTATGAAACTCAATTCGTATTAACTTGATTTTGGCAATGCATGAACATGAATTGCTTCTTTCTGCAACTACGACGACTATACCTCACTGTGAAGTAGAATCGTTCTTTAAAAAAACTGAAATCTCACTAAAATTTTCTTTTGAGGGCTGGCAACTCTGGTAACTGATATAATTTAGCATTGCATTGTTTTCAAGTTCAGATCTGTGTCAAGAATGCTTGTTGAGATTTCTGTTAGTAAGAGTCAGTCTGACTTCTGATTAATCGCAGATTTACTAGTATTTGTTTGAGTATCTGGTATTGTCAGAGATTTGTTTCAGTTGTCGAAAGCATGTGGTTTTGATGCATTAAGTTTTTGTGTACTCCTTGGTCGATGCTGTTATGGTTACGTTAGAATGTCGCACTGTTAATCCAAATGTTTTTATGGATGTTTTTTAACTTTAGATGATTGTGAAATTGGGTTTACAATTAGCTCTCGATATGGACTTTCTCTGTCGCTGATTGCAACTGCAGCGATGATTAGGTCAAGCCAGGAAGATAGGAGAGCCTCAGAGATAGGAAACTCATATAGAACAATGTTAGGGAAGCTTATAAAACTGTGTCAGGAGCAAACCATGGCCTTATTGATCTCATCAATGGGAACTTCTATTACAGTAACAGAATCTATTTTGTACGGTCAAATCACTTTATTAATGATATAGAGGCATCTGTAGCCAAGAAGTGAAGTAACATTCTACATATTATTTAGGCGTGTGACGCAGGTTCGAATCCCAGGAGATTCACAGGGATTTTCGCCAAGTTTCAAAGATCTGACCCTTGCCTTACTGGAGATGGACATAAAATTCAAAGACACTGCCTGTTTAATGACCTTATAATGTTACAGATGTAAAATTTGGAAGTCTTGCCTCTATAGTTTTGCATGGAGTGGTGAACCAAAAACTAACTAACCTTGATACAGTTTGCTACAATACTAAAGAGTCTCATTCCTTTGTCAATCCTGCTGTTAAGAATACAGAGGACATTAGGTCAAAATTGTTCATATTTTGACCTCAGCGCTGTCTTGTTCTGTCGCAAATTACTGCCAGGCGGATGTATTACTTACTCACTGACTGAAAATGGCGAGACAGCACACAGCTTGCATTATCTTCAGTGTCTTTGTCACTGCGCAGGGGCTTTTGTGAGTTTTTTCCTCAAAACATCTCATGTATTAACTCTTTATTTTCAAAGACAATATCATGTGTGCCGCTTATTTTCTCAGAAGATTTAAAATACTACCATTCTTTTTCCTGCTACTTGTCAGTGGAAAAACAGCTGAGTGCTCTACTTGAGCTATGCTGTAGTAATCTCCTTCTCCCCTCCCCCCCTTTCTTTTTTTTTTCACCCCCCTTCCTCGCAATGGATCTCAAATTTTCTTTGACTCTGCAAAGAGAAGTAGCCTGCCTCTCCATATGCCTTGTGTAGATTAGAATTAATTCTTCTTGAAAATAGACTGTGCTCAAGGAATGTATTGTGAAAAATGACAGTTTTGGGTGTGGAGAGAGGTGTTCTATTTTTTCCAGGAAATAGCTGTATTTTCACATATCACACAGAGGATGGGAGTTCAATTTCAATGCTGAAACATGCCCATGCACTCTACAAATGCAGAGTTCCTGGGTTTGATCCCTGGGGGTTCACCAGGCCTTTTTTCTGAGTTTTCTTGACTCCAACCCATTGTCCTAATGGAGATGGAATTAAAATTTGGAAGTCCTGCCTCTTATAGTCTTGCATGGGGTGGTGAACCAAAAACTAACTAACCTTGATACAGTTTGCTACAACACTAAAGAGTCGCGTGCATTTTATCAATCCAGTTGTTAAGAATAGAGCTGTAAAAATAAAATATAGATCTGTGGGAAACAAAATTCCCTTTGTGTGTCCAGAAATTATTTTTGCCTTAATGATGATGGCGGTCTGCCCCATCACCGTTGTCGTACTCATGTATTATATTTATGCTAATATTGACCTTCATTATGACCATTTCTTGTCAATAAAGTTTGAATTATGCCTACTTCTGGAGTTTTCTTTTTCATTATCACAATACTTCTTTGGTTTCTGCTGAATGTTTTCCCATTGTCTATTTTTAGAATAAGTTATTGTGTACTGTATACAATGTATACAGTAGAACCTTCATTTCTCTACGTCTGTTACTGAACATTCAGCTTTAGTCGAAGCGATTTGGAATTCACAATTTTTTATTTGTATACGACATCAACATCCCTTAAATCAGCTTTCTCTTAACTCGATGTCGGATGAGATTTCAATAGTCCCAACAATGTCAGCTTGAATGCGGGTTCTACTATTACAAGGTGTTCCAAAAGTCGTGCGTCATCCTGGAATCTTCCATCGTAAAAGTAGCATGCTGAAAGGTTATCCTTGTAACACTGAGGACAGCTTTTTGGAGAGAGTTGACACATGTACTTGTTTTGTTGCTCAGTGAGCTCTAAAAATACATCATGTACACGTAAAAGAGAAATACCAGTACGAGTACCAGTCTTGATCAAGACTTTCCATCCCTGTCGGTAAATTTGGCTTACGATTGCATCAACATACATCAGATACATGTTCTCTACCAATGCAATGATAATTTCATTACACGTAAAAGAAACCCCGGTCTTGATCAAAAGACCCTATTCATCCCTTTGGGAAAATTGGCTTACAATTGCTGCATTGAGATAAATATGATACATGTTCTCTATCATTGCAATAAGAAATGATGTAGAGTACATTGATCCTTAATAACAATCGCAACATTTAGATTCACTCGAAACAATTTTATATAAATTGCACTGCTTGTTGCGTCTGTGAACTAAAGTTGATGTGTCTTGCTCAAGGACAGACCACAGTGGCCCATCTCCTAAGCTGCTACCACTTAGTATTGCTTGACTATCTTTGTGAACCAGAGCAGTTGAGTACTTGCACATGTACATGTAGTTCACTAATCACAAGCAGCCCGCCTTCCAAAAGATCTTACAGTGTTACAAAGGTCGTAAAACCACATTTATACAAACCAAACTCCACCACTATACATATATATCTATAATTTTCATAAGAATTTAATTGGTAAAATTTTTAAGTGTTTTATTTTGAGCAGATAAAGGACAGATTGCAATGCCAGTAGCAAGTACTGTAAAGTTGTGCTCAGTAATTTTACAGTAAATACCCAAGAAACAGTAAGAACTGAATAATATAATGCGTAGATACAAGTATTGTGGAAACTAATATTATGCTTATCCGAATGTATAATGTATAGGGAATAATAATAATTTTTTTTTTTTGTGCAGCATGAAATCTTATGGACAAGTACAAATGTCTTGTTCACACATAAACACATAGACACACACGCAGACGCACACTCTCACACACATATACACATATATACACACACGCATACATACACTCAGACGCACACACAAGCATACGCACACACAAACACACATACATATAGACACACACGCAGACGCACACACAAACACATACATATACACACACACACGCAGACGCACACTCAGACACACACACACATATATACGCACGCATACGCACACTCTCACACACATCACACAAAACCATGGAACACACACACAAACACACACATGATCAATCATATATACACACACGCATACGCATACCCACACACACATCACACAAACCCATGGAACACACACACTCAAACACACACATATATACACACACGCATACGTACATACACACACATCACACAAAACTATGGAACACAACCCACAATCAAAAGTCTTAACCCGGTGTGTGTGACGTAATGGTTAGGTTCTTCATTTATCATGTGGAAGGCTTTAGTTCGATACCATGTGCGGACGATCTCGTTTTTCTGCTTGGATTTTCCCATCAACCCGTCTGCAGGATCTAAGAAGCCTGTCTCTTACAGCCCTTACAGTGTTGCAAGGGACGTGAAACTGTTAACTAATAACTTAAACAGAAGTAAAGAAAAACTCGAAATCTGAAAAAGGCAACGAACAAGGAATTCAACTCTGTTGTCTACTTTATATCTTTAAGAATATCCTCAGTTATCTCCCCTCCTTCACAACAGACGCTGAAGAGAGGGTATGTTGCGGATACCGGAAAACAAGTTGGTTTTGGCTTGGTTACCAGTTTTACATCCCCAGCAACACTGTAAGGTCATTTAAGAGACGGGCTACTTCGACGCTACCTGTCATGGCCAACTCGGGTTGTGAGGGGGGAAATCCCAGCAGGAAAAAAACACAGATCGTCCGCGACCAGGATCGAACCGGGGTCTTCCGCATGACATGTGAAGAGCCTAACCATTACACCACAGCGCCGGTTTGTATGATAGGCTGCATATTATATTATAAAGTAAGAAGAGATGCTTTGTTCCAGCATTCTGCGCCTGCACACAAATAGTCATATTTGTACTGTAGTAAATATGATTGAAAAACAAAATTAATTGTAAGCAGAGTGTAACCGAAAATAACATGTTTTTCACTGCGTTTGCAGGATCTCATGGAGCAGCTGTTCGCACATCATGAGACATCTTGGCACGTGGAAAAAACCTGAGGACAAATACAGACATTCGTCTATCTATCTGTAATATGTCTGTCCTTCTATATATACCGGTAATTCTATCTATCTATTTACATGTATCTACCGGTATCTGACTGTCTATTTGTCTGTCTATGTGTCTGTCTACTGTCTATTTATCTGTAGTATGTCTGTCTACCTATATATCTATCTATCCATTTATCTATCCATCTATCTATCTATCTATCTATCTGTCTGTCTGTATATCTATCAATCTATCAACATAGGACCTGTCTATCGAGCTACCTACATGTCGTATCTATCTATTTCAACTATTTGCCTCTGTATCGGTAGTTCTATTATATTTTAATCCACCCGTTTGTCTGTTAGTTCTCATTCTTATTCAGTAGAACTTCTTATCTGTACAGGAACTGAATTTAGCGTTAATTTATTTCAAATTAATAACTTTCGCGTTTATTAGACTAAAATCTTTGTTAGCCGATCGATAGTAGCCCAACCTTCCAAAGGAAGCACAGTCAAACTGTGAAAAGGGCGAAGTGACTACGGGAAAAGTTGTAAGTTAATTTAATTGCGGCTCTAGACAGACCGCTGCAGCTAGTAGTAGGCAAACATACATGTACATAAAAGATATAGAGATAATGTATTTACATACCTTTCCATGCACCCCCTTTGGCGTTTATCTTGATTTCACCTTGTCTGCTAAGATAGCCAAACCAGTCCCCTTTGTGAGTGTCAACGAACTGGGAAAAGAAAGGCAGGCAGTCAATCAAACAAACCCTCAATCAGCCAGTCTCTCAACCCGCTAATCAATCGTGAATTAATCAATGGGTACATGAATGGAAGCTTGTTTCAACACTTTTGCTCATTCCTCACCTCACTTACTCAATCATTCATTCACTCACTCACACGCTGACTCAGTGACGCGCAAACTCTCTCAATCACCTTCTCATTCACCCACTAAGAATCTTCATCGTCATCATCATCCCCATCAATGCCCTCCTCCTCCTCCCTCCTCCTTCTCCTCCTCTTCCTCCCCCTCCTCATTCTCCTTCCCCCTTCTCCTCCTCCTCCTCCCCCCTCCTCCTCCTCTTCCTCCACTCCCCCCTCCTCCTCATCACCATCATCATCATCATCACCATCATCAATATAATCAAAATCATCAGCAATTTCATCAGACCTGTTATTATCATCATTAAACTTGCCACATGTTCATGTCTTTCTCACCACTAACAACGGTATGCACTAAGTCTACTCACGTGTTTGTAAGCAAAGTCAAAGACTTGTGCAAACTTCTCCAGATAGCTCTCATCCGACGTGTGTTTGTAAGCCATCAGGAAGGCGATCATGGCTTCATTGTGAGGCCACCACAGCTGTTGGGGGGGGGGGGTGGAGTCGGAGTGGAATAGATGTTAACACACACATTATGAATACAGTACATTGCACATGATATATATTGTGAAATCATTGCATTGTCCATAGATGTGGCTTGTATAAGAATGGCGATGTCTTTGCTGGGGAAAAAGCAACAGCCCGTGTTTTAGAAGGCCAGAGAAAGTAGGGAGAAAGAAAATACATGTATTATGCGGTTCCGCTTCATTGCCTTTCCCGCGAGGCACTGGGAGGAATTTTGTTTTTCAAGTCCCCGGCGCTTAATTTCTGTCTGCGCTTCCGAATATAAATGAACAAGGTTTGCCTCTGTGCATTGTCGTCTAACTGGCTGGGGATAATGTCATGCCCAACCCTTCATCTCTCTCTTCTTTCTTCTTGTCTTAACTTTATCTCTCTCTCTCTCTCTCTCTCTCTCTCTCTCTCTCTTTCTCGATCTCTGTTCTGATCTTTCTAAATGTCGCACCCACCTCCTTCCTCTTCGTCTACCCTCTCTTTTCTTTTTCTGTCTCTTTTCTTTTTTCGCTGTCCAACGATCTCATAGCTTCCTGGCTATAACCTGATTCTAATACGCCCCTCTCCCTCCCTCGTCCCTTCCCTCTCCTCTCTCTGCTTATATCTATCTATCTATCTCTCCCTCTCTCTGTCTCCCTTTCGTTTAATATCGCTTCTTTCCCCGTTCCCAGGGTTTCCACTCTGATGAAACCAGGATCTGAGTCTCCCCCTCTCTCTCTCTCTCTCTCTCTCTCTCTCTCTCTCTCTCTCTCTCTCTCGCTCTCTCTCTCTCTCTCTC
>JAUKPP010255197.1:0-12312 GCA_032273245.1 Phyllaplysia taylori
AGTGTGTTCATGAAATCGGCTGATTTTGGTACCAGAAAAAACTTAAATGGATGAGGATTAATCGACAGAAAACAGAGAATATTTCTATCTCCTGCCGTCTTTGAGTTGTATCAATTTAGAATCGATCAACATAAAAAAAACACCCTGTATTACATGCAGGTGTGGAGAGTTCGAACAGAAAAGTACTCTCTTATTACCAGCAGTATACAATTACATGTATGATTCTCCTTTAATTGTGACATTTAGGCACATGTGTAGTGCACACTTTGTTGGCGCATACAGGGGAATAGTTTGGTTTGGTTTTGGTTTAACGCCCCATGCAACACTGTAAGGTCATTTACAAGGCGGGACCTCTGCATTTTACGTCCATCTCCGCTAGGACGGAGGGGAATAGTGAGGATGAAGTTACATGTATGTTTGTAACTTTCGAGGGAAAAGATAATCTGAAACATGAGAAAATTTAGGATTAAGTATACTGTTTCAGTATATTTGTACAATGGTGTATTATACATGTACTCCTTTTTTTTGCTGAGCAATTCATTATACCGGTAATCATTCCATTCAGGCATCAAGGACCTCGACTTAAGTTCTGCCTGATGATCTCAATATCTCATGCATTGCTGGTAGTTTAGCAAAGAGACGAATATCCCACTATAGTCTTTGTACTATTCGCCCTCATGCAAAACAACCAGCGATACATGTATCAGCTAGGGCACGCCAGCGTGACAGAATGGTTAAGCCCCCGCTCAAATGCGGCCGGGGGTCCAAGGTTCAAACGGGTTAATCAGGATTTGTCAGTGTCTTAGTGGCCCGAACCCCCATCCTATCAGAGGTGGATGTAAAGTTCGGAGGTCCCGCCTCCTAAATGACGTTATCATGTTGCAAAGAGTGATAAAACAAAAAAACAGCTAATCAAATGCAACTGGACGGTAGCAGCTCAATTATTGTCACTTAATTTTTTCCAACTTTACACCTTTAAACAGGAGAGGGAAAAATTAATTTTCTGCTACAATATTAATCAAGACAAGCCTAGAATGATTGTACGGTGTATGGAATTTGACCACTGTCTGATTTGTATGATTTATCGCAGAACTCTGACTGACATCTGCCCATGGCACCTACATTGGAAATACATATATACATGTACACGTATATATATATATAGTAAAAAAAGTGATTTTCGCTAAAAATCCAGTTAGGATAGTTGAGCTGTTACCCCACGATAGATATTATATTAAATGGAACCTTGATTGTTGGGGTTTTTTTAGGTACCAGAAGTAAAGCAATTCAAATGACACAACAATCAAAACTGAATCATGTAATAATATTGTATCAGTCGTCATTTAATAGTTTGAACACACAAATTTCCCTCGTAAGAAATCAATGCTGTTTAAATCACCACACTTGTAGGCATATATATTTCAATATTGTTGATCATTGATAGGCCTACCATACTCAAAAGTTACGAGCTTAAAAGTTACCGTACTGTAAGTTGTAAGTACATGTGGGCCTAACTGATTCAATCATCATTGTCAAAGTTTAACAACGCAGTTCGGAAGAAAACAAATAGTCAGCATTAGATCATCACACAATACATGAAACATGTAAAATACTGTAATTTGTCATGTAAGACAATATTATATCTGTACAATACTATACAATTGTCTTTGTCTTAGAACAAACCATGTAAGAGCACCATCCTCCTCCTTACTTACTTCTCTATGGTATGACTTCACGAGAAATTAGGTGCTTCCACTTCCATAGAGACAATACAACTCAGGGCCGAGGGGTGCTCCTTGAGTAGGAGCAAGCAAAAATAAAATAGAGGTAAAAATTAACTACATGTATCTTGAAAAAACAGGAAATGGTTCATAGAGAAAATTATATAGAATTGTCAGGCGGTCAAAAAGATGGAGCAAGCATTGTTTTTTTGCTTGTCTGAATGCTATGCCCGTTAACTCAATACAGTGTACACTCTATGACAGCACAGTTCACCATTTTTATGCAACTGAGATTCGTGTTCGCCTTAAGCTGAGATTGTTGTAATGACATGGTAAAAAAAACAAGAGGCAATTCCAGCATTGAATTGATAATATAAAGTAATATAAGGCACCTTCTGCATTGGATTACCAGTACTGATTACAAATTTCATGACACTACTCATAAAAAAAAAATACCATGCTTCAATGCAAAAGTACAGTACGGTACAGGCTTGATTTTTTTAATCGAAAAATCACCAAGAAAATCAGTCCTATATTTATCAGTAAGAGCACAACTCCTATATGTGTTTCTTTCCACACAGTCTTCTCATAAAGTCTTGTTTTTCTGTCTACGTATTTTTATACATCAAACCTCTTGGTATATTTCAGGACAGGGCTGCTGGTACCCAGTCAGTACTGTGATGGCCAAGTGTGATTCAGTAATAATCATTCATCATCTACGAGGTATCAAATCCTAACTACTGGATACTATCTCAAACAATGCACCAATATAGCGTTGCAGCACAAAATTCTCTTGCATACGGTACATGACATAATCTCAAAGAACATAGCAAACATAATAAGTATAAGTAGACCTCATACTCTGATGAAAGACACAGACGTAATGTTATACATTGATTATATTACATACAGTGCAACTTCCCAATAACGACATCGCTCGAGACCGTAAAAATTATGTCGTTACCGGGTATTCGGAAAATGTCCAAGATAGTGGACATTGGGGCGTGGTAAATCCGTTAATGAAACAATGTGTTGGCTGGTTGTCTCCCGCGAGTCACTGATACGTTAAAATGTGTTTTCCCGGTGCTTATTTCATTATTGTTATGATTATGATTGTAATTGTCTTGCTATAATGCCATTTCCCTCTGTAGTTTATCCGAGCTTGGGACCGGCATGAGTGCAGCTGAATTACCAACAAAGGAGTAAACGTCAACAGTTGCAACCTCGATGTCGTTATGCAGAGGTTTATGCAGGGGTTTTACTAGAATTAGAATGTATGTCGTTATTTAGACGCTTTTATTACTAATGTTATAAAGTAAAAAAATAGGGACCAGAGGCCGATGTTCTTATCCAGAGAATGTCGCTATTCAGAGAGGTCGTTATCGGGAAGTTCCACTGTACACACATTACATGAGCAATACAACTTAGTTCAAACACACACAATTGAGACAGTTCCTTGTTTTCTCCATCAGGCCTGCGCCCCACTGGAAGAGTAAAAATTAATATCATTTGACAAAAAGACAAGAACACATGACAAGAAAATGCAGACACACACGCTCAGGTATACAAAACACATACATGTACATATTATAAGCTCTCAACTCACACCACACAAAAACACACACACACACACCAGCACCTGTGGTGTAATATATTAATGTATGGACCTTAGCATATCTTACAAAAGAAATGAGTTCAAGGCCAATGTGGGGCAGTTTGTTTGATCAAGTTCTGAATCTCCATTTTTTGCTAGGATGGTGTCCCTCTCAGCCCTGGTTCGTCCTAACACAGGCAGGATTGAAGTAGTCCATCTCTTGAATTACCTTACTGTGTTCCAAGAGACATTAAGCCAAAACCAAACCACACCAAACAAACAAATACATACACACACAAGATGGGACATAAAACTGCCAAAAAGTAATGCATTCATAGAGCCATAAAGGACAATCTCAGAATCTACGCTCTTTAAAGAATTTTACATATATTGGTCTGGAACATCATGATTTGGAACAAAAATTCCAAGCTTCATGAACAGTATGACATTACAATGGAAAATTATATGCAGGGTGATTCAAAATGAATGACCCAGTTTAATAAATCAATATATTGCACAGGAAGAGTAATCGAAAACTAAAGCTAAGTCACAAGTACACAATGTACTCACAACCAAGTTTTATTTTCTGTCTTACACTTACAAGTGCTCAATGAAATGTGGCAGGCCACCACCAATAGCATGGGTAACATGAATGCCATTTAGAGATTTCATTCCAAGACACTTTTACATAGCAGGGATGAATTCTCGCAATTTAATGTTGGCCATGCTGTTGCTGGTGGCTACACTGATCACTTGCAAGATAGAAAACAAAACTTGATGGTGAGTACAATACTTGAGTTTTTCATTGATTGTTCTATCAAAATACTGCACCATAAATCAGGTCATTCATTTTTAATCACCCTGCAGTTCTATAAACAATGATTGAGATCTCTACAATACAATAATACGTGGGACCGAATCATATCCACAACAAGAATCATAAATAAACCTAGCTAATTACCATGAATGATGCTCAGTACTCCTAAAGACATGCAGGTCCTTTGAATAAAATCAACATGATTTATTTACAGTAGTCTCTGCCTTAAAATGGCATACAAAGTAAAGGTGCATTTCATTTCTCCCAAAACACGACATTCTTTTCTATTAGAATTTATATCATTCATAGGTTCGTAGAGCACCATGTAAGGCAAAGACCACTGCAAAAAAGCATAGAAAAAGGTTCAACACCCATCGAACCCCCTCCCCCCCAACACACACACACGTTTCAACCTTGCATGCCACAAGTCATGCATCTTGTGCCCGTTTAAAATAACATGTGATCTCTCAACAATAAAGATTTTATGAAAACCGCAACAATAATTACATACAACACACCTTTGTACAAACAATGAAGTATAACATGAATGCAAAACAGCACTAACCATTACAATTTCATTAACTCTTTCGATGAAAATCACAAGCACAACTTAGATTTCCTTGATGTCAACAATAATTACATGTAATTGCAACATAATGAAGAGTCATAAAATTACATGCCAAGTTTGATGTGTGAGAAGTGTGCTTCAAATAGCGGAAAATCAATTGTATTTTTAAAAACAATCCTACCTCCATGGCAAATATCCTTACATAATTAGTGGTTTCTGTAGCCTGAGCGTAGGCCGCCAGATTGGACATTGTGAGTTACGAGTTCGAATTTCAGCACGTGCCCATCAAGTATCCTTTGAAAAGACACCATATCAAATTATCCAAATTTTCCCCTCTTTATTCAGCTGTGAATGAGTACCCTGTCATAGACGGTGAAAGATTTTATCAGTACCAATCTATTTGATATATCCTACTTCGATACAGCGGCATGATTGAGCACTTTAGGGTCAAATAGGCCTAATTCCAACCCACCCCCTAAAGAAAAAGAAAAACAAATTCTAAAAAGACACTGCAAACAGCCAATAACAGTCCTAAGCCTGCATAAACCCAAAAGAAAAATTGTCAGTAATATGTGTTTGTTGTAGACTGTCAACTAGACCAGTTGCCAGACTGATTTCATAGTAAGCTGTCAACTAGACCGGTTCCGATTTTGACAGTGTATCATGTTTAAGTTTTAGCACCTAAAAGTGCTTTAGTTTTAGTAACTTGAACTCTATCGTTACAAGGAAGTTGAGGTTGTCTCAGAATGTATCAGGTCTGTTGGAATAAATGCTGTTATAAGGAGTTTGCTGTTGAGCAAGAATTTGCACCAATACAATGTCTTAGATAGTACAATGTATTTTTATTACTACATGTATTACTTTCTCCCAGCATCAAACAAAAGCCACTACAAGTATTGAAAAAGAACAATTGACAAACTAGAGAACAACTTAAAATAGCACCCGTATAAATCTGCCATACAGAACCAATAATAAAAGTAGGTTAAAATTAAAAGGAAAAAATTACAGTGGAACTTCCCAATAACGACATCGCTCCGGACCGTAAAATTATGTCGTTATTCGGAAATGTCGTTACTAAGAAGATTCCAAGATGGCGGACACTGGGGTGTGGTAAATCAGTCAATGAAACAATGTATGTGTTGTGCTGGTTGTCTCCTGCGAGTCACTGATACGTTAAAATGTGTTTTCCCGGTACTTATTTCATTATTGTTATGATTATGATTGTAATTGTCTTGCTATAATGCCATTTCCCTCTGTAGTTTATCCGGGCTAGGGACCGGCATGAGTGCAGCTGAATTACCAACAAAGGAGTAAACGTCAACAGTTGCAACCTTGATGTCGTTATGCAGAGGTTTTACTAAAATGTATGTCGCTATTTAGAAGCTTTTATTACTAATGTTATATACTAAAAAATTCGGGACCAGAGGTCGATGTCCTTATCCAGAGAATGTCGCTATTCAGAGGGGCCGTTATCGGGAAGTTCCACTGTAAGAAATTATGTAAATCACAGCAAAAGAAGTTGGCATTTAAGAATATAGAGTTTGAGAGCATGGTAGTGTATAGCAAGGAGAGAGTGACTGAGTTATAAAGGTTGCAAGTCTTCTGTGAAGTAGTACATTGTTGAACTCGCTTGATTGCCCTGTATAAAGTTCTGTGGCAGATTCTGTCCCTCCGAGTCGACTTGGGTTTCTTCCCCTGATGGAGCAGCCACTGTGCCAATCAAATCTTGTACCAAACACTCGGACGGATGACCAGTTACTGTGATTGTTGCTGTCGGAGTAACAGACAAACTGGCTTGACCTTCGAGTACAGCAAGCTCTTCTGCGGACTTCATCTCATCTAGCTTCTCACTTTTCTGCATTTCCAGCACAGCCACCTCAGTAGCTGCGTCACTTTTATAATGTGTGGTCTCATGACGCTGCAAGGCGTGTTTTGTGTTGAACTGTCGACAACACACGGCGCACACATGAGTCCTTGGTTTGATGTGTAGTGTCAGTATGTGCTTCTTCTGTACAGGTTGTGTTTTGAAAGCTGCGCCGCAGTACTGGCAGAGATAGGGTCGCTCCGAGCTGTGCATGGACATGTGCTCTTTGAGATGAGCTTGAGATCTGAAGGCTTTCAAGCAAGTGCTGCACTTAAACGGGAGTTGTCGGGCTGAACGAGCCACATGCACAAGTTTATGTTGCTGGAGTGCATCAGTTCTCTTGAAGGCTTTACCACAAGTGTCACACAGATGAGGGCGCAGTTCAGGGCCATGCACATCTCTAATGTGTCGCTGTAAATGCATGCGGTTGCGAAAAACTTTTTCACATTCTTTACAGCTGTGAGAGCCCCCTGTTTGATCATCCCTCTCACTGTCAGCCTTTCTGTGTTTCTGGGCATGTTTGGCCAGGCCTTGTGGTGTACTACACGTAAATGGACACTGTGCACAGTGCAGCTGCATAGTTTTGGTTTGAGTGTTGTGTTTCAACCTGACGTGTCGCTGCAGTAAAGATGGTCTGTCTGTGGTGTAGGCAGCACAAATTTTACATTTGTAGAGAACGTTTTTGTGTTTGAGTTCATGTCTCTTGAGCATGATGGGACTAATGCTGACAAAGTCACATTGCTCGCATTTGTACTTTTTCTCCTGGCCATCCTTGTGGCACTGAATGTGGTTGAGAAAATGACTTTGACGCTTGCTTTTGAAGGAGCACTGAGTGCAAAAGAATTTAAAGGCCATGTGCTCTTCATAATTCCTCCTTTGCTTCGTGAGTGCTGATTCTGTCAAAGGATTTCTAGGCTTCATTTTTTCTGTTGTCACAAAATGATCATACTTTCTTGGAGGCCGACCTCTTCTCTTGACAGGTAATTCATTAGATGGAGGTATGAACACTTCCTGGTGCTCTGGTGAGCTTGTAGAATGAACACTGTAGTCTTTGTCCTCAGAGACATTTTCAGTGATTTCCATTTCAGCAAGATGAGAGTGTGCTCCAGACTTGGGCTGCATGTGTTTTAACCGTTTGTCCATGATCTCCCTGTACTTTATTTGCTCTTCTTGTAACCTCTTTTGCAACGGGTCCATATCCATAACATTTGTCAGAAAACCTTGCTGGCTTAAGAATTCCTTTTCCATTTCAGAGTCATCTCTCAAGTTGTTAGATGTGCTACTCTGAAGAGACTCAGAATAATCTCCACTATGTTCCACAGCATTTTGTAGATCCAGTAACGTTGGGTTTGTCTGATCCTGGCTTTTACTTAAAACCCCAGAAAGTCTCATACCTTTTTTCGGCCGTTTTTGCTTTCTACGACATCGTTTCACCGTGGCTGATACAGTCTTCCCATATTCTTCATCATTATGATCTTGCAAATCACCAGAAACTAAGAAGGAGTCTGAAAATTGAACATATCCAGATCCTGAAAATCTATGAGACTGTTTCAGTTGTCTTCCTCTAGATGAAACATATGGCACCAACAAATTACAACTAATAGCTTTTTCATTCACTGGACATTCTTCTCGGCGGAATGAGGTTTCGGGCGAGTCTTCAAGTGTTTGAAAACGAATGAGAGTTTTGGTTCTCAGCTTTATCAAACTTTTTATCGAATTGTACAGTTCTATCAATGTCTTTATATCACCTTTAAATGACCAGTGTTGATCTGAATTCCTAAAAGAGTCTGGGTTTTCCTTCGCCAGGTCTAACAAGAACTGATGACATCCTGGAATATGTTTAAGAAGAGCACTGTTCAAGTCAGCAGTAATATCCCCTAAAATTGGAGTGTCATCTGTAAATCCCAGCTTTTCTAATTTCTTCATTTCTTCTGTCCATGCTGTACTTTCCCTGCTGGATTCAAGATGCTTTTTCTTGCTCTCTTGGATGTGATGTTGAAGGTGGGATTGCATTAATCTACGTTGCTCTTCCACCAACTTCTTCTGCTTGGCTTCTTCATCTTCCCTTACAACACTCTCTCTGTGGTTTTGCACATTTGATTCAAAAGCAGTTGACACCAGTCCATGATGCAACTCTGAAACCACCACAGATCCCTTGGTTGTAAATTTTTTCCTCCCACTGGATGAATTCAATTGAACATCTAGTTCACAACTGGCAGGAACAGACGCACTTGCATCAGAACCTGAACCAGTGAGATGATCACTTTTTTCAATTGTCCCATAACCTTCCTCCACATCTGCATAAACTTCTGCGGAGTCAAAATGCTTCATATCTGATCCTGATATGGGCAAACTCAAGCTTGCACTACCATCAATATTCTCCGATGAGGGTGCAGCTACAATTGTTTGATACTGCAACTGATCTGAGACATACTTTGACTGAGGGTCTGATGTGAGTAAAGAATTAGAATTCAACAAAATATTTGGAGAAACAAGCTGAGGGGACGAACCACCAAGGACTACAGTGATTGACTGCTGCTGAGGTGCATTTGCAGAAAAGGATTCTTTGTTCATTACTCCAAGTGATGACTGGGAATCGGATATGACTGATGTGCTCCCATTTGCATCTTTGTCCATTTGTGGTAGCACATTTCCTGTGATCAGCCTTGATAAAACATGAGAACCATCAGAGTTTTCCACAACAACAAAATATTCAGAGCTCAGATTGGACGTCGACGGCAGTGAAGAATTGGCTACAGTTTGCTCCACCATGACTGGTATGCTTCCCTGGGTAAGACTAGGATCTTCGATGCTAACAACCGAGTTCTGTTGGTGTATGACTGCAGTATTATCACTCACATTTGTAGCCATGTCAAACTGGTTGATAGATAACCCTGTGCTTGATTTTGTCTTATCAAGCAAGGACGACAATGTTGTATTCTCTGTTGATGAATTCCCTGCTATCACAGATTGGGTTGGTAATGTTTGTAAAACAAACAAGGCTGGTGAAGAGGATGAAGCAACAACACATTCACTTTCAGCGTTCAACTGATTGATATCTTCCCCATGACTATTTGTATACCCTACTGTTGATGGGTCACTGACACTCACACTACTGTTCATTCTACCCACAGATGTAGAAAAGACAAAATCACATGATGATGGATGTCTACTATTAACCTTCTGATCTATCTGGTGATCCCCATTACCCCCATGAATTGTGATACTCTCTCCCTGCAGTGTAGACCCTCTGCTCAGAGGATCAGTTTGGGTGTTCGATTCATCAACAAAGTCGCTGTTAGAGCCCGTGTTACGATTGTTATTGTTAGATCTACTGACACCGTTGCCGTTACCACTGGTGGTGGCGGTGGACTTTCGGCTCGCCATTTCTGCTTTTTTTTACTTGAAAACTGACTATATCACAGTACAGTCAACACTACAGATCATCGAGAGTTCGAAGCAGCGATCCACCTACAACACATATCAGTTTGATGGAACGAAAGAGGAGAGCCACCAAAACAGTAGTGAAGGCTTGCCGATACAAAAGCAGTTGAGTTGTTCCAGTGCAGCAGAGTGTTTCGGTGTGTGTGTGTGTGTGTGTGTGCATAGAGAAATACCGGAAGTCGGAAGTGAATGAAATAAACAAAACTAGTATCGAGGGGCAAAATTGGGTATCCATTTGTAGTATCGAGACATCAATAGTATCGTATTCTTGCTAGTATCGAAGGAAAGTTCTTTGTGAGCCACAAGGTATAAAAACTAAAACAACCACATCAATAATGCATAGATCTATAGTCATATAGATCTAGATATTGGCTATTGTATATTCTTTTTCTTTTATCACCAAGCTAGAGAACAGTATGAATGGAATGGTAATGAAATTCATCGCATACAATTATAATTTATCTCAAGTTGATAGACCGACACCTTGGACTACCTGGAGTCTGTGAAAAGACACCCTCGCCCTAATTTCGGTCGCTTTTAAGCACAAGTGGGCTAACACTATTCTTTTTTTGCATAGGGTTAGCCCAGTTGTGCTTAAAATCGACCGTATAGTCAAACTAGTTTTCCCCCTCGCAAATGTAGACCTTTGTGTAGGGCATTTCAGGAATCGCATCAAATACAAATAAAAAGATAAAAGATGTTGTGTTGTGTATGGTAGGCCCTGCCATGCCGTATTCTTTTTTAAAAAAAACAATTTTCTCCACAAGATCTGTCTGAGCAGAATAATTCTGTAAACAATTGTGGTGTCAGGGAAGATGCAGCAGTCATCGTTCGAAGTCGAGGTTGAATTTCATGACGTGCCAAATAGATTACTTCTCTGTCATCGAAGTTATTGTGGAACAGCATTCTCCCACTCACTCACTCATTCACCCATTCACTTTCTCACTCCTACACTCACTTTCTCTCTCTCTTTATCTCTCTTATCTTCATCTTGATTACTTTTTCTCACACGTGTGACATTAATAATGCAAGCCATCCGAAGGAAACTTATCACGCTTTCATTATCCCATACAAGACGATATATTGTTAATTTTCCTTGTCACGAAGGCGGTAGGCAACGGGTGTTGCTGATCAATCTCCTTTATCTCCCTTTTTCTTCCTCCTTCCTCTTCCTCTTCCTCTTCCTCTTCTTCTTCTTCTTCTTCTTCTTCTTCTTTTTCTTTTTCTTCTTCTTTTTTTTCTTCTTCTTCTTCTTCTCTCTATCTTTCCCTCTTTCTTTCTTCCTCTTTTTTCACTGATCAATCTCCTTTCTCTTCTTTTTTCTTCCTCCTTCCTCTTCCTCTTCCTCTGCCTCTTCCTCTTCTTCTTTTTCTTCTTCTTCTTCTTCTTCTTCTTTTTCTTCTTCTTTTTCTTCTTCTCTCTCTCTCTCTCTCTCTCTCTCTCTCTCTCTCTCTCTTTCCCTCTTTCCTTCTTCTTCTTGTTTTCTCTCGTGCATGAATGTGGCATATGCGAAAAGTCTTTCTTTCTCGCTCTCTTTATTATATTGCACTTTTTCTCTCTATACACATTCTCTTTAGTTCCTTTCTTTCCTTATTATACAGATCTCGAGACTGTCACAGACTGAACAAGTCCAACGGCCGCTGTCGCACCAAGCCTCGCTGATCCACGGGTTCGCTATTTCCAAGGGTTGGTTCCACCTTCGCCAATTAGGGTTAGCTCAAAACACTGAGCATGTTAGTTAAGAAGAGCTAGGCCTTCTCCATTTCGTCTATACCTGTTGTTACCAATTAATTATCTATGTGAATTCATTGAGAGAAACTCCCGTTGAATTTAAACTTACAAAGTGACATTTGGCTAACAAGGTGACATTTCAAGATAATAAGCCTGTGTGTTATATAAAACTTATTCATACATTTGAGTGGAACAACCTTCCTAACCACGTGTCTAAAGCATACTTCTCCACAGAGGCTCTCCGCCTTTCCAAAACAAGCAATTTTTTGAAGGCTCACTTTCACATATATGTTCGACACTGACCTCGGACAAAACCCCATCAGAAACGATAACGTGCACTGAAATGAGCCATTTACATATGTATATTCACTTTGTGGATAAGGAGATGAGTGGCTCACCATATTGCTATACATTCATCATTAAAACTATGGTATACGGTTTATTGAGGTTGTAGTGTGTGATAATTTTCTCTACATATTTCATTTTGTAACATTTGAGGCATAGTCTGTGGGACTTCGTGTTCCATACCCCATTCCGCTGTTTGTACGGGCGGAACTTCTGTCCGCAGTCAGG
>JAUKPP010255219.1:0-12310 GCA_032273245.1 Phyllaplysia taylori
GTGAGAATTTTTGTGATTTGTATTATATTATTAATGACATTTGGGGGCTGTTTTGGGGTGCTCCGGAAAAGTTCAGGTTTTTTTTTCGAATTGAGTTGCCACCTCTGTATATATCAGCTTGTCGACTCAACTTTTAAAAGCTGTGGGTACCAGTCTCTCTTCTCTCTCTCTCTCTCTCTCTCTCTCTCTCTCTCTCTCTCTCTCTCTCTCTCTCTCTTCACGGGCGCAGGGGGAATGATAGCTACTGCAATCTGGATCAATTGCCTGTTTTGCTTCATCACTAACTGACAGTAATTTTTTTTCCACAGGTAAAGAAGCAAGAAAAAGGGAACTGAAAAAGGTGAGCACTGTTCCAAGTTTTGAGTTTCCAGACATGGTTTTATGATCATCTACATATCAAATGCATGGTTTTCGTGGATGATTTTATGCGTTCCCTTGATAACAAACTTTGATACCATATATAATACTTATGTTGTGTAAAAATAGAAAGTGCTCTGTTTGGGTAAAGGGGATAGGATGGTGATAACTCACATGAATTTGATGAAATTTTGACCAGTACAAATGATTTGACAATATTTGTTCTTTTGCTTGGCCCCAAGCTTTGAGAGGTCTTGAGACTGCATTTAATTACGCTTACCTGCCATATTAACAGGGCTGATAATCGTTTTCCATTCATGGCTAGTACCTTGCTGCCCGCTCAACTAAACGCAGCTTCAAACTTTCTTTACATTTTGCATCTTAATAATTTTATGTAAAAAACAACTAAAACATTGTGAAACGTGAAGGCTGCTAACCAGCCCAGAATAGCCACATTTTGCTCTTTCACTTATTTTTTCAAATTTTTCCGGGGGGAGCATGCCCCTTGGACCCTGTGATTTTCCGCCCTTTTCGTTACTGACCATTCTCAGCCCGGATTAAGGGACAGACAGTTTTAAAGCTCTCTGTTCTTGGGATACAGAGCTAGTGTCACTGTGTCATTGCTTTATAGGGCATTAAGACTAGTTTGAAAGGTGATTAAAAAGTTGGATAAGCAGGAACAACAGACAATTTTTAAGCTAGTCATCTGAAATAGTTTAGGACTTTAAATGAATGATATAAAGTTTGTCTGAAACTTGGCCTTGTCTTCAAAGTGGACAATATTTTTGCTATTGTCCTACCACAGAACAAGAAGCAGAGGATTATGGTGAGGACAGCCGTGCTGAAAGGCAAAGATCCAATGAAGCTGCTAGAAGAAATGGAAGTGATTGACAGAATGGGTAGGTCTCTATTTCTTTGTATTTTTATGTGCATTTCATTCATTACAAAATTTACATCTTACATAACTTTCTGTTGGTTGATATATTTTTGTTTTATTAAAACGAGCTTTTAAATTTACTGAAAGATGCAGTAAATTTTTAACCTCTTACTCTTACTGCACACATAGCAATTTAAAAGTGAAATGATTTCTAGAAAGAAAAGTCTGGAAATTTTTTTGTTAGAGACATGTACAGCATTCTAAAGAATATGGATTTAATTTGCTGCTAATGACTTTCAGTCATTTTCAAAGATTGCAACAGAGCTAGATTTAAATATTTTGTTTTTACTTGTTCTTTTTCAGAGTACAATCCAATGCAGCCCCCTTCCTTGAACGAGAAAGTGCTGAAAGAAAAACGGAAAAAGTTGAGGGAGACATTTGACCGTGTCTTCAAACTCTATGTACGTTTGCTTTCACTATTTTTCTTTTTGTGTAGGATTTACTAATTTTAAAAATGGATTTACTAATTTACTATCCTGTCCTTATAGGAAACAAAAGAATTTTTCAAGCATTTCAAATCATATGTGTAGGTGAATATAATGATAATAAGGGGGACAGAAATAGGTATATGTAAAGAATTACTACCTTATATTCAGCTTTATAGTTGATACCGGTTGCTTCCTTGGATTTGAGTCATGGAAATAAGAAATACCAAACCAGGCAAAGTAAAAAGGATGAAATTTACATTGATGTGATCACTGAGACCCTAAAAATTTAGTTTATATAATTGTGAATTGAGAGAGCTTGTCAGTTGGCTGATGTATATGTACATATTTTCTTTGAAACCAAAATATTTTTCAGCTTTATAGAAGTAGGGGTTCAGTGTATTAACTTTGAAGGTATTAAAATCCATTCTTATGTCATGAATTTCACTAAAAGATCAACATCCATTCTGATTGATTTAATAATTGAATTTCTTTTTTATTTCAGGAAAAAGAAAGACCTGAATATGCAATAGATCTCAAAAAGGCAAATATTGAATATGAGAAAACAAGATCCCAGCTTCAATTATATTTTGGTAAGTGCTTGTATTTTGCATTTTTAATATGATGAACAACTTCTTCATCTTTATAGATTCAATTTCTCTTTTGACTTATTGATTATAAACAGAGGAAATATGCCATTTTTTCCCTCAAACAGAAACAAAATATTTTCTCACATTTTATTTGTTATATTGAAAAGGCAAAATGGTCTCTGCAATAGTGCAAACAGGAGTGTGATGCACAGCACTGCTGTTCATTATGTATAGAATTGATATTTCCATCATTGTATTTTGGAAATAACAATGCTTGGTTTTCTGGCGTTTCAGAAGAAAACTATTTGGTGGTGGCTGGTAGTAAAGTTAGTTGCTTTGAATGAATGATTTAATAGGACTCTCAGCATTCATTATTTTCAGAAGGATTTATAATGTGTCCTGTTGTAATTGTAATAATGAAGACATAATTATGGAGTACAAATCCTGGGATTTACGGTGTCTGTGGTGTGATATTATGGTTAGGCTCTTTGCCTATCACAGGGAGGACAGGAGTTTGATCCCCACATTGAACGAGTGTCTCTGTGTCCTGGTTGGACTGTTGTGTCTCTCTCAACCTCAGTTGGCTCCCACAGGCAGGGTCGAAGTAGTCTGCCTCTAATGGCCTTACAGTGTTAATAGGGGTGGTAAACCAAAAAAATCTAACCAAGCTTTGGGATAGGTCTATGAAAAGTGAGTTGGAATACTAGGCTTGGACAAGCACAAGTAAATTATATGTTTTACTCCAGGTCTCCGTGTTTTGCCTTGTCATCACTGATCTTATTTTATTGTCTTTTTCAGACCAAGTACGCAATGCAGAGAAAGTCCAGCTTGACCAAATCCCTTTGCCAGATGCACCAGTTGATCCTTCAAGTATGTGTTATTCTTCCACATATTTTTAGGTCATTGTTAGTGGCGTCATGACTGCATATTCTTTTACATTATCGCGCTTGTCTTCTTGTGCCTCGTTATTCCTTTGGTATCATATTCCAAATGAGGAAAACTTTTAGTAATTAAACTGTGGATGCTATTGGATTGTCAGTGGATGCTCGTGGATGGTCTGTTCCTTCTTCTAAGTGCTATTTTTGTCCCATCTATTCTATTTTTTTTTACACTGAAATGACCTTGAGGTAAGGTATGTAAAACTAAAAATCAAACTAAGCCATTTCCTCTTACTTTTACCGAAATACTTTATAAGAAAGAAGAATTACAATTTTTGTTTCAAGAAGATTGTGAGGAAATATAAAATACAAGGAAAAAACAGAAGATAGTAAACTCGCTTGGTGCAAATCTTTAGTTTAATAGGTCCCTTTCCTTGACTGAAAAAGACATCACAGTGTCAATAGTGGCCATTAAACCTTAGCAAAACAAACCAAACATCCTTTCCTTCCCTCGACAGTTCCAGGTGCCATCCCCTTGCCCACAGACCTGCCCATGCCCCTCTCACTGCCCGGCATGCCTGGAGTGCCCATGCCACTGATGCACATGCAGCCACAGTCCATCCTCAAGAAAACGTCGGCATATGGGTAATGCTATGCTTGCACTGGGAATTAATACATAGTTGTTGACAATCCGAGGACCATTGCACAAATCTGGTTTGCTCATTGAAAAAATTAAAAGCTTACTGGTGTCTGTAGTGTAACAGTTCGGCTCATTGCTTATCATGCAGACAGGGTTTTCCGCCGCCTCTTTGAATTCGAGGAGCCCTTGAAAACTCCTTGAATTTGCATTCAAGGAAAATCTCTTGAATTTCGCCGGATCGGACATGAACATAATTCTGTCAGGAAATTGAAACTACGGTTCCTTTCGGAGAAGTGCAGGCCTATCAGAAATAGGCTTTCAGGGTGCAAGTTCGCACAGCGGCCAGGCATTTTCAACCCAAATCTCCTTGAAGTTTTAGAATTTCTCCTTGAAATCTCCTTGAATTTGGTGGTGAGTTCATGGCAGGAATCCTGTGCAGAGGACAGTAATTCAACTCCCAT
The DNA here is from genome assembly GCA_032273245.1 of Phyllaplysia taylori. Taxonomy (NCBI): domain Eukaryota; kingdom Metazoa; phylum Mollusca; class Gastropoda; order Aplysiida; family Aplysiidae; genus Phyllaplysia; species Phyllaplysia taylori. The sequence continues at coordinate 4,289 of JAUKPP010255219.1, forward strand.
GCTGGACGAACATCGCTGTGGCTCTCCTGGGATGTTGTTTCCCTCTCAGCCCAGATTGGCCGGGACATGCCTGGTTGCCATTCTCTTAAATGATCTTATTAAGTTAAAACCGGCATAAAAGCAAACCATGTTATAGTTATTATCTCTAGGTCAAGAGCTTTTACTGTGTTTATTGTCAATATTTGAGGTACAAAGTTGAAAGGTTATTTAAACAATCCAGGTTTGCTCATTCACAACATAAAAAGCTAGCTACTGGTGTCTTGGGGTGTTATGTTTAGGCTCTTTGCCTGTCATGCAAAGGATTTCATTTTGACCCCTGCATTGGACAAGTAGATGACAAATGACTGTTGAGATTTAGCCAAAGCTCAAGTAAGCCAATTATCTGTAGACCAAGAAATGACATTATCATAAATCTTCATTTGTCATGATATTTTCTTTATCCACCAGACCTCCGATGATGATGGGCCCTCAGATCCCCATCCAGTTACACAGTCAGAAGAGACGGCCACCTGGGCCACCCCCGGGACCTCCGCCTGTGCTCAGCGACAGTGAGCCGGAGGAGGAGGATGAGGAGGGAGGAAGAGATGAGGACGAGCCCATGCAGGAGAGGGAGATGGATGAAGAGGAGGGAGAGTATGATCCCGAAAAAGGTTTGAAATGTTTTTGGGTTTTTTTCTGCATTCATTGTGGGAAGTCGTCTAAAGAAGCAAATTATGTTGAGTTCTTTGGGGGTTGCTTTTTTTTTTATCATATAGTTAAAATGTTTATAAATTGGTCTTAAGAGGCTTGAAAACGAAATATATTTCTCTTGTTTGTTTCGCAGAAGTAACACAAATTTTCCAACCTGACTATTAGGCATGTTCTGAAGTATCTTTACTTTTTAGTGTTCTTATTTGGAAAAGATCTGTTAATTTTCTCAATTTCATTATGCTTTTAAAAAAATCTCAAGATTTATTGTTCATGTATAGCCCTTAATCGATTATTTTTCCTCGTCCCTTGTCTAAGCATCAGTTTTTACACTAAAAAATTATACCCATTTACCTCGCTGTTTGGTGGAATTAGTACTGCTCTTTGCTTTTGTAATCTGTATATGCTTGAAGCATGCAGATAATTTACATGAAACGTCACATTGTGATTTCAGTTTAAATTACTCAATTTTGCCAAGCCATGGATTGTGAATTTCCATTGTAGACAATATTAACATTTTCTTTTAACTGTTATGTGGGAGAGTGCGGCTCTTATCAGTTTATCCTTCATGCAGAGGATGAGAGTTCAAACCTCACATCAGGCGAACATCTGTCTCTCTGTGGGGATGATGTGTCCCTTTCAGGGTGATTGGGCCTTTACAAGGCAGGGTTGAAGTAGCCCACCTCCAGTGTTACAAAAGGCATTAAACTAAAACTAAACCAAAGTCAGTTGACCATGAATGTCCTTCATGATTGCAGGCATTGTGGACAACATTGGACAAGTAGATGTTGAAGTGGAGCATCCTGATGACATATTGGCCACAATCCCAGACCCTATGGAGGAAGCCTCAGGTACTTTGTGTATTCTATTTACATTGTTCTGTGCTTTCATAAGCTCTCTCACCCTCTTCTCCTATCTCGACTGCTTACTTCGTTTCTTTTTATTCCGCTGAATATTTTTATCAGCCTGTATTGTGTTGAGTTCAGGGGAATAAAATGTATTTTTTAATCATTGGTCATGCAGGATGATATGCTTCATTTCAGAAAATGATTTTCCAGCCTTTTGCAATGATTTATCCATCTTTTTGCAGTACAAGTTGTGAAAAAACATCAGATATTCATTCACTTTCTCTTACTATGTTTCTGTCTCTCTACTCTTTGGAATTCAAAGGTAGGGTTTCTTTTTTGGGGGGTTTTCCACTGTGATAATTCACTTTTACATGTCAAACAGCTACTTTTCACTCGTGTAGAGTCGTTTTGATGAGTGAATATAATCTCTCCCTGGAAAGCAGGTGTTTGGCAGGCGCTCTGGTGTGATCTGCTCCTTCTACTTCTTTCTATATGTTCCTATTGTTCTATAATTCAACTTCCTGGCACTGATATTACCTTAAAGTGTCAATAGTACCTCAATAAACAAAAACAAGGCTCCCAGGGAAAAAGATGTTGATTGTCTTTGTTGCTGATCCCCCAGGTAAATCCAGACGCATCCGCTTTGCTGATGACGACGAGGATGACCGAGAATCAGATGCGGAGGAGAGGGAGGCACGTGAAAGGCGTAGAAAACAGGAAAAGAGGGAAAGAAAGGAAAGAAAAAGGAAGAAGCGAGAAGCAGAGAAAGAGAAGAAGGATGGAGCCAAGAAGAAAGTTTCTGCTCTTCAGGCTATGATGTTGAAGATGGCTGGGCAAGACACACCTGATTTCGAGAAAGAGGGTGGTATGTCAGAATCGTCTTCTTCATCATCGTCGTCGTCATCGTCAGAGGATGAAGATGACGATAGATACAGACAAAACAAGATGATGAGTCGAAGGGTGGGTTGAATATATCGTGTGTTTTCAGTATCCTTTCAGACCCTATAGCAGACCTGCCACTTGTACGGAAAAAATCCGTATCATATCGGCGCATGCAGATTTTCCTCTCAAAATACAGATTTTTAGCAGAGATTATAGATTTTCAGTTCTCAGAAAATGGCAGAGCTGCTATCATACAGAATAAAATGTGAGAGGAACTGACAAAATTAGTGCCTTCCTGGGTTTCGTCCTTACAGAAATGATAAAAAATAACGCTGAACATTACAAATTTGCAATCTTGTGTTTTCAATTGCCCTTTGAATTTCCTGGATTATGTCCCTTTTGCAGATTGGAGAAATAATTAATTTTGTCAGCACACCCCACAATTGTCTAAATACGACTTCAGACATAAAATTCTAGATTGACAGAATTTAACAGAGTTACATGATGGAATAGATCATGATGTAATTATCTTTCAGAGGAACAAATACGCTCTTATGAATTGTTCAAGCTGATGTAGTGATATTAAATGACGTTTGCTCAGTTTCATCTTTCCCTTAAGCTTCCTTCTTTTATTTGCCCATTCTTTCTCTCTTACTTTTACCTTTTTTTCCTAATTGAAAATTCTCCCTGTTGTCACAAGTCTGCCTTCCTTTTTAACATTTCCCATTTTGGATAAAGCTTTTCAACATTTACTTTTTTTTACTAACATTCTAATAGGAGGAAGAAGAAAGAATCAGATCCAAGGACCAAGAAATTGCAAGGCGGCGGGCAGAAATTTCTCGTCTTGATGACAGACCTCCAGGACTGGAAGATCCAGTGGAAAAACTGTCAGAGGAGGATGCGGCGGCCATTGCTGCTGCCCGACTCGCAGAGGAAGCGGAGATGGAGGCAGAGACAATGCACCTGGCACCCAAGATGAATCCGCCAGGACCTCCTCCTGGCCTGCCTCCCAACATGGGTGGTGTGCCTGGGATGCCACCGGGTAAGGTGTTAAAGCTCTACATGTATCACACAGGAGATGGAAATTCGTATTTACTGTACGGGAAAATTTTAGTTGAGTTTGTCTATTTTTTTACGGGATGTAGTGTTTCTTTCAGTCTAGATTGGTTCAACAGGCAGGTTGATGTAGCTGACCTCGTTGATTTATAACGTTACAGTTTCAGTGTTACAAGGTCCTAAAGCTGAAAGCAACAACAGAGAATCATCAGGAGACTTCAGCCTCTAAGTCTTGTTGTTGTTTTTTTATTATTAAACTAAACACATATTACTAGTAAGTCAAGTAATTGTCAGTAAAAGACAAGACTTAGCTCATTTTACCTTGAAACGCAGGTCAAGTTGAGGTTGTTCATCTTGTATTTATTCACAGGTCCCCCACCCGGAGCCCCGCCCATGTTCATGATGCCTCCACCTCTCCGCGGCCCGCCCGGTGGTCCTCCGAGACTTCTCCCCCCTGGCCCACCTCCAGGCCGACCACAAGGCATGCCACCAGGCCCACCTCCAGGTCTGCCACCAAACATGCGGGTGCCACCCATGCGCATACCTGCTCCTATGGGTAAATACTGTAACAGGCTCGTCTTTATTGTGTGTTATACAAAGACTGTCTCCACCTAAAAGAACTCTTTCAATTTATAGTGAGTGTCTTTGTTATATAATTTAGATTTACCAAAACTTCAGTCACTTCTTTTGAATGCACACTCCTATCTATGAAAGATTCGACAAGTAGAACTTTATTCTTTTTATGTTTGGTTAGACTGCTCCTAGTGCTAGTCCATGAAAATAATTGGGGTGGAAGAGGGAGCTGAATTCTAATTTTTGGGCGATACTGTGGACGACAAATTTTGTTTCAATACTAAGCTCAATTCTAATTGTGCATACATCGTGTGACCGGTCGGAATGAGTTGTAAGTTTGCATTCTGGCCATGTAGAGTTATTGATATCACCCAAAACCCTGTTTGTTTCCCTTTTCAATCTGTTCCTGTTGGTTTGATTAGGTGCTGAGATATGGTTATTTATATTTGCTTGACAACACAGGAAGCAAGAACAGGGAGGGGGAGAAAAACTACTTTATAGTTCGACAATGTATTCTTGACAGTTTTTTTTTTTTTTTGCAAGCTTTGTGGGTAAATATTTAGGCACAAGGTGACCGAGTATCGTCATGTATCTATGGCCAAAGCATTTTGATTTAGATCTGAGAGCATTTTCACATAGTGCAATAAAAAAAATTCCTCCTGAGGATGTAAGGTAACTTTATAGGGCTTTTTATCCACTTAAGGATTTTCAGCTCAACTCATTCGGAAAGATCGCAAGACACATTTTTGCAGAATGAAACCACCAGAGTGTATGATTTTTTGTAGGTTTGTTTTTTTCTTAATTATTATACAGCTTTTGAATCTTTCAGGGCTGTAATTGATGACTGCACATAGGTTAAATACAAAATCAATGGAAATGTAGGAATTGCTGCCAATGATTGATTCTGACAAGAGTTACATTTGTTGCTTAAACTGTTAAGAAAAGTATTGTTTACTTACAATTGTTTTCCCTTTTTTCTTTGTTCCCCTCCCATCACAACCTTGTGCTGACCACACCAGGAGCTCCACCTCGTATGATGAGACCCCCTGGTCTTCCCCCTGGCCTCCTGCCCCCATCCATTCCCCCACCCCAGGGCATGCCCCACCCTGGCCCCATCAACCCAAACATTCTCAGCGCCCCGCCCAGCATCATGCGGCCTCGTGGTGGAGAGGAAGGTGGCGAGGGAGGTCAGTCAAGGGTCACAATCCAGGCCAAGCCGCAAATCAAGAGCAAGATGGGAGACGTCACTCGGTTCATGCCCACCGCGCTCAAGGTTAAGAGAGAAGTTCGAGACCAGAAGGGCAGAATAAAGCAGATAGGTATGTGCTCTCAGAACTTTTGACAATTTTGTGATTTTGCAAACCTGTAGAAGGTCCGACAATTGTCGGATTTCCGACAATTTTACTGCAATGGGAGGTTCAGACAGCCTCTGACGGGAGATGAACATTTGACTTTCAACTTTTGGGTTGTATGTTAGAGCTTTAGCGCCTGTAAAATGGCAGTTTGCACTGATTCTTTCCAGGAAGTTGAGAAGGTTTCTGAATGACTTTGTCTGCTCGGATGATAATTGATTGTTAAGTGCATAGAGCCTGCTTTCAAGGGGCATATGCGCTGTATAAATGCAGCCATTGTTGTTATTATTATCATTATTATTTGAGGATCCACAGTTCAAGTAGTAAAGCAAGGCAATTTGTAATTGTGTCATTTCACCAATCATACCCCTTTGAACTTAAGACTCTTTAAGAAGGACATTATCATCCAAATACTTGAAGCAGTGATTCAAATTTCAAATAATTATAGCAGCGATTCAAATTCCACAAACTTCTGTATGCCAATAAGTTTCTCTGCAAAGTGGTAGCTAAGGTATGTTCATTGCATTTGGTAACAGTTGCCATCTCTCTTTTGTGGTCTGGAAAAGAAACTCACAAAAAACATTTTTATCTATTTTCTCCAGGCAAAGAAGAGGAGCTGCATGTGATCGGAGCCCAAGCCAAGCCACAACCAGCACCTGCAGCACAGCCCAAGACCAAGGACGACGCTTACGACCAGTTCATGAAAGAGATGGAAGGCTTAATCTAAGCAACCAGCTGCAAGATCTTAGATAAAGCCAAGTAGCAAGGATAATTTTTATCATATTGCGTGTTTTAACCGCCTGGGGTTTGAGAAATAGTGTGTTCAGTTGTCAGGGGTGCAAAGCAAATTTCTTATGTACTTGCGATGTTCCTTTCATCACTTTTGAACCTATGTACAACATGCTTTGAACTCTTGCATAAAGACAATTTTTTTCCACCTTGAAAATGCTCTGAATTAGGAAAAATTTTCACATCATGTATTTTTTATCTACTTTCTCTTAGTGCTAATGTGAAGTTTCATTGACACGTCACATGCCAGTGTTTGCATCAAATACTGACTACTGGGTATTATTCATCATCTTTCGGCAAAGATCAAGGTTTTGATCATTTGCAGCTTGGAGGTCCCTCAATCTGTCTGACTTAATGTTTGCAGCAAGTTTACAATACCACATATATGGATTTCAATCTTTCTCCGACATTCTAGCTTTTATTTTGTAAGGTTCGCCCTTATGTTATTTTGTAAACTCTATGCCCTGAGCAGTAAAATCTTATAACTTTCACTAGAATCTGTAGCTTAAAAGGTTAGGCTCTCTGCCTTTAATGCAGAGAACTTGAGTCCATTCCTCATATTGGATGAGTGCCTCCTTCTCCCTGCGGGGATATTGTGTCCCTCTCAGTCTGGGTTGACTCTGACATGCAAGGTCAGAATAGCTCGCCTCTAAAAAGGTCTTAGAAATGCTTTTTATAAGAGATAACGACATCATGTCAACAGAGCAAATTTTTCTGTGGGATTTAATATACAATAGCTTTCTCTATCTAAAGCCACAGTTCTACATTCTGTTGAACAGCTCATCCTTTCAGTAAAGAAAATGCACACCAAAGTGCAATGGCGTCTGCTTCTCTTCAGCTCTTCATCTATCACTCAGAGGATTGGAGTTTGTTCCTCACGTTGGACGAGCATCTCCGCCTCGGTTGGCCTCGATGGGCAGGGTTGAAATAGCCAGCCGCTAGAATCGCCATACAGTTTTACACAGGGCATGGAACCAAACTTAACTAAACACTAATGCAAAGTACAGTAGGAAAACCTGACTGGAGCATCTTTTACATTACTGTGTTAATGATTCTTAAGGATACTTCTTTGTTAGTTCGGAGCTGAGACATTTTGACATTTTGTGGGAAATACGTCCACCTAACTTGACAGACAGATTTCTACTTTACGGTCTTGCACGTCCAGCAATCTGTTGCAAGATATTTTGATGGTGGTAAGGCTAAGCATTTGCTTCTTTTTGTAAATGGACAGATGGAACAGAAAAATTCAATTCTATGGCATGGATGTGTTATGATGTGTAATGGTTATGATTGTCTATTACTGCACCTGCGTATTTGGCAAGTTTGAAAGAAATTCAGAAGAAAATGTGTGCATGAATCCTGTATGATTGTAACATTGTTGAGGTTTGTTCATATAATTTTGGTTTGTTGGAAATTTCAATGACTTGTTCATTTATTGGTCATTTGATTTTTTTCCTAAAGCATATACCTGAAGAAATAAATAAGAGAAACAATACTGGTCATTCATTCTGAATTCTGTTTTGATAGTTAACTGCAAAATGATCTCACCCATCCCTCCCTTCTATGTATAATTTGCGAGTGTCTGTAGCTGAGGCCCTTCAAATGCAGAGGTCCTGGGTTAAATTCCCTGAAAATTAACTGAGATTTTAAGGAGTTTTCATGGCTCCCGCCCTTTTAGAGATGGACATAAGATTAGTCTCTTGAATAACCTTGTAGTGTTGCAAGGGGCGTTGAACCAAAAACCAACCAAAGCAATTACTAAAACTAAAATTTAATTTACAGCACTTAAACGTGGCGTTGGTAGTCTAGTGGATTATCTGAGGGGGTTTGGGGGG
>JAUKPP010255230.1:0-12310 GCA_032273245.1 Phyllaplysia taylori
GAAGAGCCACAGAATCTCTGTCTGAATCAGGATCACTCACTAACGACCCGTCTGTGGGTCTTTCACTCTAGATCTAGGCTAGGCCTAAGCCTTGTTGTTTTGAATTGTAACAAAAAAAAAAAAGCTAGATCTAGGATGAGTGTTTCCTCCTGGTCACACGCTTAGCTCAATCTACTTCGATACCCGGCGACGTCGATACCCGAACTTTGACTTTAACGAACGAAACTACAAGATCACCCACAGCCTAGCCTACAGCCTACAGCACAGCCTACCTACTAACCACAACTTTTCTAGCCCCTAGCTCTAACCCTAAATTTAATCCTATCCCTGTTTATTAGTTGTAATAGAGGGCATATTTGGTCCTGTTGACCCGATCTGCTTGGATCTGGCCAAAGATAGAAACACCAAGTTTTGTAAAAAAAAAAAAAAAGCTATGAGACCAACCAGAAAACTTGTGTCAAAGTTACAGTTACAGACAAAAATTCAAAGTATTAAGGAAATTTTATCACATTTTCCATATATGATGATGACAATGATCGATGGCTATTTCATTTTCGGTCAAGCCAAAGGAAAGGCCAGATCCACAAACAGATGGGGTCAACGGGACCCAAAAAGGCCCATCACAACTTATAAACAGGGATAGGATTAAATTTAGGCCAATTAGGGTTATAGCTAACCACGCTTATGACCAGTGATGGCCCTGTTCTGTTCTATTCAAACCATACTGGCTGCGTTTCAAATAGCACATGGATATTCGCAACACAGCGTTTCAATTAGGCACTTCGTTGAAAGAAAGTGTAAACAATGAAAAGACTTGCCCAGGTCAGGATTCAGCACAGAGAAACTACTTTTGAACACTTTCATTTTTTAAGTGGCCAGCATAGGGTGTTAAATTAAGATAGTAATGTTGGGGATGGATTAAATTGAATTTTGGCATCTAATTACTGCTCAAACGATCATCTGTGTAAGACGACCACCTGCATAAAGGATCACTTTCTGTCGACTCCCAAATTATGCTTTTTCTATATTATCCTTCTCTAGAACGATCACCTGTCTACAACAACCACTGTTTACTCGACATTGGGTAGTCGTCTTAGACAGGTTTAACTACTTTTTGTTTACAATTTTCATCACTTTTATTTTCAGGTGATTCCTAAATTTACGTGAGGTTATTTTCCAAGAGGAAGATAGACTCTTTGCGGATACTATTTTTGTACTTGTCCATGAAGGAAAGCAGTTCAAAGATGGTCTCAGTCAGCTAAATAGGAATCTCAATTTCGGAGAGGCTGGGGACCCAAGGGATTCACACCTTCCCTGGACTTTGCCAAAGCAAAGACAACAATGAGAAAAATGCTTCCAGGAGTGGGAGTGTTTGGCAATACTCCGGCCATGAGGTGAGCTTTTTACATGTTGTAGTAGTAAGGAATGGGTTATTTATAGAGGTGCCAGTCTCAGCTGTTCTAGCCTATGTTACGAGAATCATTTAAAATCTCATTTTATGTTTTATGTCACATTAAATTTTTAATGCTCATGTTGGCTGTAGGACAATACAGTATACAGACACTGTTGCTTTCTCTTTGTGAAAAATCACCTTTTTGAGTCTCTTGCTCTCTTAATTTTTCATTTTACCTGCTATTAAATAAATTCACTAGGTTTTTAGTAAAATCTCTATAAATTTCCTGATCAAAGAGATGTGTATGAAAAGCCTTGAATTGGTTATTAAATATTGAAAGGTGCAGAGAGTTTGGGTTCAAATGAGAATTTGCCTTACACAAGTGATTATGTCTATCAATTATTTCTCTCTTTATCTATCAACTTCTGAGGTCTAGTGGAGTTCAATCCCCGAACATCTCTCCTTGCCTCTGCTGGGATGTTGTGTCCGTATCAGTGCAGGTTTACCGTACAGTGTTACAAGGGGTGAAAAACCAAACCAAACCTCTCTTCCGGCGCTGTGGTGTAATTGTTAGGCTCTTCATCTCTCAGGCAAAAGACCCGAGTTTAATCCTGAGCATGGACAATCTGGGTTTTTTTCTGCTGCCCCTTAATACTGATAGAATGGAATGCAGTCTTAAGACCCTTCTAGATCAGGAAATTTTGTGGAGCTGCCTGGACCTTCTCATTTGTAGGCAAGCGCACTACCGCTCAGCCAACGACAACCCCTCCCGTCCAACGGAGGTCTTGTTCCATCCATGGTGTTTTATTAAAGACAAAGATGGACGCAATTTTTATTTTATTTTGCGGCATCCATGCTTGCTATATCCGAGGTCTCGTTCGATTCACGGTGTTTTAGTAAAGACAAAGATGGCCGGTAATTTTTATTTTCTTTCGCGGCATCCATGCTTGCTATATCCGAGGTCTGGTTCGATTCACGGTGTTTTAGTAAAGATAAAGATAAACGGCTATTTTTATTTTCTTTCACGGCATCCATGCTTGCTATATCCGAGGTCCACTGTACTTACTGATGGTCTCTGATTCTTACAGGTGCTACATTCCCATGCTCAAGTCGTGCGGCCTTGAGGTTGTCGCCTTGTGGGCCCGCACAGACGCCGAAGCCAAGGAGATGTCGGAGGAACTGGACATTGCCACTTTCACCACTGATGTTGACAAGGTAAAGTCATGGGTGTTTAAGGTCGGTCACATGACCGAAATGTTATATTCGCGGTGAAGTCCGAAATGGTTTTACATCGTATTTGCTCATGTTATCAAGCAGGCAATCTGTAACAATAATAACATCAAGCATTTAGTGGTTGACCTGAAACTGGTAAAGAAAAAAAATGCAATTGAACAGCACAGAGTTCGTGCAATTCCATGTTAAAACTACTCGACAGCTAGAGAGATACAGGACAAGCGCCGCTCCCGCCAGCACTTGAAGGAAAATGTCAGTCCTCCACAAAAGAGTTCCTTTTCTTACACCGGATACTGGCTCTATTTTTAGACTATCTCGATGTTCAGTATATTAAACGTCTATATTTCCAGTGAGTATGAATGAAGAAGACTATTAATCCCCGTAAGGAAATTGATACAATGGCATGTACATGCATACATCAAAATAAATTGAACAATACAATCATATACACTGGTATAAGTAAAAAAAACGTAAACATGCCATTCATTGACAACCATATCGACGCCACTGTGCAGCGCCAGGGTGAGCAGGGGTTGATATGTGACTTGCTCAAGGACACGCCGCAGTGGTCACCCATCCCGATGGTGGCAAATGTCAGCCCCCCACAAAAGAGCTACTTTTCTTACACCGGACTTGGCTCTATTCTTATACTATCTCAATGTTCAGTATATTAAAGGTCTATGTTTCCAGTGAGCATACCACTTTTTCTGCTGGGATTTTTTCCCTCTCAGCCCGGGTTGGTCTTGACAGGCAAGGTCGAAGTAGCCCGTCTCTTAGATAACCTTATAGTGTTGCAGGGGACGTAAAGCTGGTAACCAAACCAAACCACTAAATCCTTGACCATTCTTCTCCCCAGGTGCTGCTGCACAAAGACGTGGACCTGGTGGTCATCAGCTGCTCCCCACACATCCAGGCTCACATAGCAGCAAAAGCTTTGGGCATTGGCAAGCACGTCCTGTGTAGTCCACCCTCAGGCCCACGGAGCCACGACACGCTACCCATGGTGCACGCGTCTCGTTACTACCCTCGCCTCATGTCTCTCATGTGCAACGGCCTGCGTTTTCTACCTTCAGTGGTCAAGATGCGTTCCCTCGTCAAGGATGGTTTCGTTGGGGAGCCCACAATTTGCGAGGTCAAAGTTCATTACGGGCAGAGGTTACGGACGACGTTTGATTGGATGTGTGACGAGATGATGGGTGGAGGAGCGTTGAACATGTACGGGGGGATGATAGTGGACTTGCTGAGTCACGTCATAGGACAGCGAGCAACGCGCGTGCAGGGCATGCTTAAAACCTACACCAAACAGACAGAACACATTAAAGGTATAAGAGAGATCACTAGCGATGATTTCTGCTCTTTCCAGATGGAGTTAGATGGTGGTGCTTGTGCGACAGTGACTCTGAACGGACATGTTCCCGGGCAGTTTGTTCAAGAAGTTATCATTGTGGGTACGAAAGGTCGGCTCATCCTCAAAGGCGCAGACTTGTATGGTCAAAAGCAGGACAGAATGAAGGAAGAGTTACTGCACTTTGACCCAGTAAACTACAAAGACATTGACTCCCTCGGCATCTGCGAGAAGGTGCGGGGAGACATCCCGGTGGCATATATGAAAGGCGTGATCCGCATGATGGAGTCGGTCCGCGACGCTTTCCAGCAGGTGGAGGAGAGGCAAGGCTGGAGTGGTGGCCCCCTGGAAGCAGCGGCGACGTTTGAGGACTGCTTCTATGTGCAGACAGTACTGGACACAGTGCGAACGGCCAGCAAGTTGCGCCAGTCAATGAAGGTGACCATGACGGACAGCCAGCCCGAGCCAAACCCGTTCCTGTCCACAGCGATGAGACGTAGTACTTTCTCTCTACACTAGCCAGTTGAGGCCGACTCCGTTCCTTTCTACAGCAATTAGATGCAATATTTTTCAATTCACCAACTTCAGCAATCTCACAGAATGTCATCCTCCGAATTTTTACTCATTTCAGTACTTTTCTTAAAATGCTTAGTAAACTTATTATAGTGGGTTCTTTTGTAGTTTATCATATATTGTTTGTCCTATGTTTGGATGGGAAAAATTTATGTTTTATTACAGGTGAATGAGACTGCAATATTTAATGTATTGCAATCTTTTCCCTGGCTTTCTTTTTTTTTCCAATCCATCCGTCTCTATAATTTTTTATCCATGCCAGGGTAAGTTGTTATAGACGCCAGCTCAGTAGTTGCGCCCATTTTCATTCTTGAGACTTCGAAAACAAAACAGAAAGTGTGACAATGAAACATCAAGACATTTGAGCTTGGTCTGTTTACTGAAAAAAAAAGCCACTTGCAAAAACGCAAAACATAATATAGTATAGGCAAGTCTTGAAGTCTCTTTTAATGATATGCAGAGACATTTAGATTGTTACAATAGGCCTTTTTTCCTGTAGATCAACTTGCCCCAGTATCTCCCACAATGAGAGACAAGTCTTATGCTTTCTCTATAGGAGTGTTCACTGTTGACCATTGAAAAGACAGAAAATGGACACAGTATTACACATATTTCAACCCAGAGAGAGGAAACTTTCCTTACAGAGGCTATAATTCACTGGTCTTAGAAGTTTTCAGTTATGACAAGGGTTGAAGTAAAAGTTTGTATGAAGAATTGGATGTTGTTCAAAGTTAGAGGTAGTGGCTCCAAAACATTGGACAATCCGTGAATCATTATACTTGTGCCCTCGTTCTCCACAATGTTAACTGTTAGAATCTTCATGCTTTTTCCATTTTTAAAAAAAAATATGGATGATATGTTTGTATCTTAGCTTGTGTTTGTATTCCTCGTTTCCCAGAAACCAATGATGCATGAAATATTTCCGGTCAATCGAACTTTCCCATTGTGCTGATATTGTTATCGTTACTCAAAATAAGCACAATTGTGTTTAGAACATTAAACAATAGTGTACATTGGTGAATTGCATTTAGATGAATAGTTTCAGGCCGCTTGGAATTTTCAGGCTAATCTGCTGGCATGCACTGATTGCTTGTCGTTGTTTTGATACTAGTGCAGATCTGGAGTGTAAAACCACATTTAATGATCTTGCTTGCAAAATTTATCTTTTACATTTTATGTTCCTATGTATCTCAAAAGTGTTTGAAAGAACTTTCATCTTTTCTCCCATGAATGTGTTATCAGTTTCTTAGCTGTAGAAGTCTGTTTTGTTTTACAATGGTTGTGAGATCCTCACATACAATATCTTTTACACAATACTTTTACTTTTAAAATACAAAGTAGTTGAGGAGCAGTGGGGTAAATCGCCCTTTGAACCCTGACCACCAGTAAACCGGTGGCAAATTAAATGCTTACACACCAGTCCTACAGTTTACCTTTAGAGAAATTGTTATTTTGTGGATTCCATAAAAGAAAAATGTTGTCAACCAAAACTTCCAAGAACTGCCGTTTGTCGATTCAGCATTCCTTTTGACGAGCTACATATTTTACATTTATCTGTTACATAAAATGTACTTTAAGTTTAATGTATAGAATTTCTACCAGATTGAGCATGATTTTCATATATTCTTCCCCTCAGGCTTTCTCTTTCTCTCTGTTTATACTCCTCTATGTCTTTCTCCATTTGTCTCTCTCTCTTCTGTCTGTCTATATTTCTCTATCTGGACTTCTTTAATTTACAATTACTTACTATATTGTTTTGTAAGTTCCTAGTCTACAAGTTACCATGAACACTTTGTGACCATGCCTGGTCTGTATTCATTGGTTCTCCCTCAAAAGTATTCTCACAAACACACACAAACATTTGTGTTGATGAGGCAAAAAGAAGCCAGCTTTGTAGTTTGACATTTCAACTTAGTGTCCTGTGTTAATTTAGTCTACATTGTACCTCTTATCTTATTCGATGAACAAAATTTTTCAGAGAATTTCCGAAGCAAATTTTTTTGTTAATGGCAAACTTGACAGGCATCAGAGTGACCATATATAGGCCAACCCACGTATTGCTCAGCCTCACACTCACAGTTTGCCAACTGGGAGCTGTACTAGTTCTTTGCTTCCAAAATCAACATATTCGTTTGGCTGCACGTATAATACTCACTTACTTTCTAATTTCATGCAGGTGCGAAAAACGACTAAACATTTTTTAGAATCAGTGTTTTGCCCTGTAATCATTCAGTTTGTTAAGATTAGATTTATTTAATTTCTCTGGGACAGAAGATACTTTAAATAAGTATAAGATGTCAAGATTTTAAGAAATCTGATCTTGGCTCTTATTTCATGGGAAATGGCTAGCAGTATAGGCGAGTATATATAGAAGATATAATGATGAAGTCAGAAGGGATCATAGTCTTCCTCCTACCAGCTTCTGCCAACTTTCCTTTTTCATAGCTGGTGTTGGAGAACAAATAAGGCTGTCAGGTTGCCATGTTTTGTGCATCTTTCCAGAATTTCTCCTTTTCTTCTCTCCTTTTTTTCATTTTCCTCTTATTCTCCTTGTCTCTAACTAAAAGAAGCTAAAACAGCTAAAGGCTGGCGCCTCTTTTAATAATTTACTCTTGACTACTATGATCCCATCCAACACTGGGTTGTTGGTGGGGGACCATGCTGTCATCTGCTCCTTGTGGTTTTTTGGGTTTTTTTAAGTGGCCTCGATGGCTCGTTCAGTTAAATCGGCCTACGACGACCACCTATTGTGGAGAAGAAAGTGGTCGTTTTAGACAGATGGTCGTCTTAGAGAGGGATAATATATAGAAATAATGTAATTTGGGAGTCGATGGGAAGTGGTTGTTTGTGCAGGTGGTCGTATTGAACAGGTGGTCGTTTAAGCAGGTGTAACTGTATATGCTCGACTTTCTGGCACTTGGGTGAGCTTACATTTCAAGGCTTTGGTTGTGTTGTTTAGTAATTAACAAATTGGTGTATATATATTATACATTTATCAAATTATATATACGTGTATTATTTACCTTCCATGTCTGGTCAATTGTTGTTTTTGTCGTATTATGGTATGGGATAATGTGATATATATATGAATTTTTGTAGTACAGAACTATTCCTACACGATAATCCACACGGTTGTTTTGAATGCTCCGGCTGTGTCCATGCTGTTTGATATTATTTTCTCTTGTTTTAAAGTGTATCTAATTACATTCTCTTGTTTAAAAGCATAGCTACTGAATCTATTGTTCCATATAAGGGTCTATGTCTATTCTAAACATAGGTAATCTCTTCATGTATCATATGTTGTTATTTTTATGTACATTTTACTCAGAGATGTAACTTTTTTTGTAACACTAAGTTGGACTCAGTAGCTGTGATACTGGTGTTTGACCAATTGCCACAATCGCACAGGGAGGCTTCCACTTTTTTATTTGTATGTATATTATATATGTTATGCTTGTAACTGCTAGTCTGGTAAAGTTTTAGTGGAAAAATATATAGTCCCCAAAATAACAGGTTTCCACCGAGTGAAAAGAGATTGTAAAAATAAAATTGGCGATACAATCCTTGATTACATTAGGACATATGACATCACAATAATGGGCTTCATAAATCCACTTCTTGCTATCTCTGTCGTCATAGAAATTCAAATTACCAGTTTTTACCAAATTTTGATACCACGTTAGAGGCTAAAAAAGCTGAGGCTGGCGCCTCTATAAATAACCCACTCCTGACTACTACTACTGATTGACTTTTGGATTGTGCTTTTCTTGCTGGCTCAGTTGGAATTCTCAGAACTGCAGGCGTGCGGTCTGTTTTGTAAACACACAAGCCCCACTTAGTAAATGTGTTTCTGAGTGTTAAAAATCAGAGCCTGTTTACGCAAACTGATTAGGCTTTTCGCCTGTCATGCAGAAGACCTGAGTTCGCAATGTGTTCATAAAATCTGTTGGTTATGGCACCAGAAAAAAATTAAATGTTCAATTTGTAGAAAACAGAATGTTTATATCTCTTACCGTCTTCAAGTTATTTCAGTGAAGAATCAATCAATATAAAAAAAAACCACCCTTAATTATTGCTAAGTGGCACAAATTGCAAGCACTTTTACCAAAGCCTAGTATGTTTTGTAGTTAGCTTTGCCCATCTCTAGCTAGTAAATACACAGGGGATCACAATCATGGAATGAGCATTTAGTTGTGATATGCGTTGCATTTACACCCTGTAAGACACTATAATAATAGTATACCTTATTGGGATTTATTTCTTCTCATTTCACCTTTGTTTGTGTTCTTACTCAGGGCATTTAGTTTCTGCCATATAAAGGCAACACTGTATACCAGATAACTAAGCTGTATCTCTCTATATGTATTCCTGTGTTTGTGAATTATGATGAGAGGACATTGTCATAGGTCTGCTTTGCGATGACTTGCGTGTGAAGGATGTGTGTAACGCAAACATATTTTTTTCCGCATGGTTTTAATTTTTGCGTTTATCGCAATTTAGGAAAAAATTCTTGAAAGTAAGAACCATGCCAAATTTTTCAGTAGAACACAGTGCAACATAATCAGCGAACGGCTTACGAAACGGGCACAACACCTTGCCGTTCTTATTCTCAATAAAGGTTTTTGAATGTTCAATCAAACTTGTGGCTTTGTGGGAATGTGTATGTGAGCTTTGTGGCATTTTTCTTTCTTTCCGTCTTCTTTCTTTCCTTGCTATGATAATATCTTATTACTAGGAATTGAGAAATTAGTGAAAATTAAAACCTTGCGAAACGTGTTTGTCTCAATTTTGCGGAAAATAAGTCCACGCGATAAAAATCACATTGACAGTATATGATTTGAAAGTTTACTTCCAACCTTTTGGTGCTATGGGCTCCTTAAATTCCATGTAAAGCTGACTTGACGCCAGGGGGCTACAGCTTTGACTGGTAACTCACCATTTTTTTAGGCTCTGTATGCTGTTGTTGTTGTTGTTATGGATTAGGGAATTACATGGGCATGATAGGTTATGCACCCTTTAAGTAATACCTACAGACCCATGACAGTCTAGCTCTGTACCCTTGGAGCAGAGAGCATAAGAATTTGCCCCTTAATACTGCCAAAATGCAATGCAGTCTTAAGATCCCTCCAGACCAGGCAATTTTGTGGAGCTGCTTGGTATCGATCCCGGTACCTCTCACATGCTAAGTGAACGCTCTACCACTTGAACTACAGCACTTCCTCGACTATGTATGCAAGTTGATAACTTTTACTTTCAGTTGCACAATCCAAATGACTTTTTAACTTTCCATGTAGAAATTGCCTAGAGTGTAGTTGATTGTAAAACGCATAGAGCCTGCTTTTAAGTGGAGATATGTGCTATATATGCAATCCTTTATTATTTTGCCTTAAAGTCTAGTGTAAGTGACACAATAGAGTAGACAGGGGAGCTATCTATAGAGAAGCATGTTTAAGTGATAAGTTCAGAAGCAACATGCACCACACATTTTCTGATATATGTGTAACTAGCCGAGACTTTGAGTAACTTCTTATACATGCCATGACAATCAACACTACGCAAATTATTTAATGCCTTGTGTTTTAAGGAGCATTTTTTGTCATATTTATTCATATTTATTTATTTACTGACTATCAGTCTTGATATTGAAATTGCTTAGTGAGTGTTGTTGTTAAGTTTTGTGATATAGAACTTTTTGTTATAGATTTTTCTTCTATTGACCAATGTTTCTGTAATTGTTTATTGTTTCTGTGTATCCAATTTTTCATTGATCTGAAGTATTTGTAAGATGTTATACCATGAGGTTTCGTGGCATGATCAGCATGTATGACGACACGACGTATAGAAATAATCATTTCGCACATGACACAAAGGGGTTTCCCGGGTGTTTCCCAAGAGCCGACTTGATCACGATGTCGTGTCGTCATATGGGCTGTACAAAATCATGCCACGAAACCTCTATATTATGTAATTCGTAGCTACTGGTCCTTAGGGTAATTCGTGGGTTTTAGTGCTGATACTCTCATTGAAGCTTTTGTCATGAGCTCTTTGTGTGTTGTATGTACAACTTGTCTCAGATGAGCCATCACATGACATTGTGTGCTTCTTCTTTACCTAGCTATCAACTTTCTCTTGACTACAGGCTAAATCAGCCAAAGATTCTGGCGCCTCTATAGACAACTAACTTTGTGTAACCTTTTTATTTCTTAAACTCTTTGACTCTTTCAGAATGGAGTCGGGTTTTTTTCATCAATTCTCTCATTTCTACTTTTTTTTGGCAAGACAAGCCTTGCTTGGTGGTAGTTCTGACAAACTGTAACAAGACTTTTCCTCTTATATTTGCATCGTCTTACAGCAGAAATTTGATGATAGTTTATGCACACATGTATATTATAATACAGGGTGTCCCAAAATAAAGTGTACAGTTTTAAAAGCTCAGAACTCGGCAGTGGAGGGGCAGAAACAGACAAATTAGGTATCAACGGAAAGAGCAACCAATGACAATTTGTTTGATTTATGATGTTGTCATTATTACTCTCAACTTAAGGAAAACAAAGCTAATACTGAAAAATTGTATATATAATATCAGGATACATGTTTCTTTTTGCACAATAAACCAGAGTCGATGATGGTATGGAAGAAATCTCAACTTGCTCAGGAGTAGTTCGTTCACAGAAACCCATGACAAGGATGGTGTCAGTTTCTCTATTTTTAGATGACACATAATGCTCAAAAGCAAAAGCGAATGGAAATGGCAATCTTATCTCCTGTGATGTAGATCTATATAGTATGTCGCGCAACAAGTCCAAATGAGTCATAAGTGGCAGTTTGGTCATTTGAAGTTTTGTGGTATAAAAAGAAATATGTTTACAGTATTTAGATATAATAACAGATTCAGATACTGCTGTAACAAGAAATTGACTTCTAGAAACCAAGACAGGGCTTTTTCTCTAATTGAGGACCTCCTGCGACTAATTACTCATTCGGGTACATTGCAAGACAATGAATGTCCTGTGAGAAGTAATTTACACTTATCACAACCATAAATTACATTTTGCCTTTATCTTTTCTTCTTTCTTCAATGTCTATTGGGTCATGGGTTTGGTATTTCTTTTATCTTCATACCCTGTACCTTTAAGCTTCCCTGTTGACAAGCACCACTGAACCTGATGTCTTTGACCTAATTATTGTGCAGTTTTCCCTCTGCGACCAGTTTTTTTTTTTTTTTGTGCCAGTTTTGCATCTAATCAAGACTACCCAATATTATGCATCGTCATGGTTTAACTGCCTCTGTATTTCAAGAAACAGTAACGCTTGTCATGTGTTTGTCATGGACAGCGTGAGAAATTCAAATAGATGTAATATTATTCTTATGATTTATAGTTATCATTTTGACAAAGACAGATGTTTCACATTTGAGGCGCCACACTGTCCTCTCAATGAGAGCCATAAAATTGTTTACAATACTGAATAACATTTTATGGTATTGTAAATGTACTGGGATTTCATCGTAATTTGTCCTAAGAATAAGAGAAGGAAAGATCAAGATAAATTTACTGTACTGAGTGAGACAGAACAATGGATAAAGTCACATACCTGATACATGTACCGGTAGCTAATACATGTAGTTTTGATTTCCCAGTATCTTTAAAAGGTAGCCTATGCAATGATAACATTGAGAAGGAAATTACATACATATGTGCACATAATATTACATACTTAATTGGATTATTTTGTTGGTGGGACGGGGGGGGGGGGGGGGGTATCTT
>JAUKPP010255241.1:0-12309 GCA_032273245.1 Phyllaplysia taylori
GGGGGGAGATATGAAGTGGCAGATGTAGAGGTGGTTGTCTTGTACAGGTGGACGCTTGAGCAAATACAAGTGGTTGCTAGAGCAAATACGGGCGTTGCTAGGGCCAATTCAACTGCATCATATCTCTAAGATGATGGATGTGGTAATACTCAACACAATAATAAAATAATTCGATGAGCAGAGGCTGATAATATTAGTAAGTTTATTTGACTAATTTCTAGATAATACAAAGGATATTATAACACGTTTCAGTGCATCAATTTATATTGCATGGACATACATAAACAATGGGAAGTTTTCAAGACACAATGACATTGGTATATTTCCAACACTTACCCTATAGTTTTGCATATATGACAGACAGAAGCAGTATTGTAGACAGATAAACAAAATCCTATTAATAAGAACAAAAGGAAAAAAATCCGAATTGAGTGGTGAGAGTCTAGTGTGTGATAATGCTTTAAGCCAAAGAGAACAATTTTTTGTGTATTCAAGCATTTCCAAGAATTAAAGGAATTATTATTGAATGTGTTGCAGAAGAAAAAATCAGGGAGTTGCTTTTTTTTCGATCTAAAATGTTCATACTGGTATCTTCTTTTCTATAAGATTGTTTGGGAGGCAAGTATATTTGGTCTTGCCTACGAGGCCCAATAAGGGCTGATGGAGAAGTGAGAAATAATTCTCAAAGCAACACCTCAAAATACAATAAACTCCTTTTGTGTTAATTTTTGGGTAAGATGGCTGTTTTCTCACGTCCTCTTCTTCACATTTATAAAAGAACTAAGTTGTACTTTCAATGATTTCATCTTTTTTCACTCCACCATGATAAGCAAATTATAGTCGAATGTATTAAAATGCAGTCGGCCAACATAGAATCAAGGTCCTAAATATTTTATACCAAGTAATTTGCCATAGAACTGACACAGGTATCTCAAAGAAAGAAATGTGGCATCCACCTCGTTCCATTTATAACTTGTACGATGATACACAGGCATGTAGAAAAAGAATAATTGCATCAACTATGGAGAAAGAGATCTGGACTCATAGGATTGTATTTGGAAGAAAATGACCAAACATCATCGCTACACATGGAACTGGTGAATTATACAGAACAATAAACACGTCATTGCTATATAAGTAAGGACATTCCTCACAAAATGTAACAAAAGAGAAAAGACATCATTGTTTTGGGCAGATGGGATATGATGATATCCATTCTATTCTCAAACAAACAAATTTCCCGACGGGAATCAATAAAAAGTACCATTTAGTACCATTTATTTTACTCAACATACAAAGTGAAGTGTGTTTCTCATTGAAACACCCCTGACCTTGCCCTAAAAAACATGTTGCTATCTCCCCACATCTAGGGAGCCATATTTGGTTGTGTGTCGTGTACACGGCCATTGTGTAAAGTTCACAGTTGATGAGCCATATTTGGTTGTGTGTTGTGTATACGGCCATTGTGTAAAGTTCACAGTTGATGAGCAATTCAACAAGGAAGAAAGTTCTCTGTGCAACAACATGAACACATGGATAGATGTAGAGAATAGAATTGAATCAATTAGGTTTCGTTTTCAATTTTATACTGAAAACAAAAATGAAATCACAGTTTGCCACAACTCATAGTGGATGTTTTCATTTGTCAATAAATTTTCAAATTTTCTCCGAGTTACTTTGATTCTAGAAATAAGATAAAAAATACATGAATATTAAAATCTTAACTGACAAAATGGAAGAAAAAAAAACATGAAAAGAAAAGAGAATACTAAACTACAAATGAATCTTGCAATATTTCAAAATATGTTTAAAAAAGCCAGGATAAACAGCAGATTTTTCATTTACATTGCAATCAAGACAACCAGTTGCAATAGTGTGTAGATGCTCGAGTAAACCACAAAGGACTCTCAGTGGTCCAAGGAATATGCGGCTTGCCACACACACTCGCTAAATAGTTTGACTTCAATTTCAACAAACCTTGTCTTGCATACATACAAGGAAACTTAACATGTAAAAAAACCCAAACCAACAAACAAAAGCTACCCTCTGGCAACCATGAATATTTCTTCAATTTCTTGTACTTACACTCTTTTGTACTATTGCCTCAAACTAGCACTTCAATACAAATGTACAGTGATAAAATGATGAGGAAGAGACACATTTTTTAAACAGCAGTCTCAAAACTCTAAAAGAATGTAGTGTGGAATGGCATTTCCTCACAATCTTGCGATCAGTCAAACTTGCATCGTGTTCACACTTCATACAAACATGAAAGATGGAAACAAATTATATTTCTTAAGTCTGAATCTCTTCCTATTTTTACTAAAACTATAAGGTGTTTACTTGGCTTCTAAAGCATTTTTTCATGAAGTCAGTTCACTGACAAAGAAAGACAGAAGCAAGGAAGTGACAACCATCGTCGTGAGATTAGTGATAAAGCAAGTAGAATTCACAAAGTTATAATTATTGGTCTGCATTGAACGAACAAGATGTGAAACAAGACAATGTATTGTGCACTGACACTGGTGTGACGTGGTCTCAATGATACATCACAACCTATGGCAGCATGCTGCAAAAAAGTGAAGACAACACGGTGTCCAGTACTCCATCTATATGCCACAGAGTTTATGGTGCATGCACTTCATTAAGGCTAAAACAGCAAAAGAAGCTGGTGCCTCTATAAATAACTAACTAACTAAGCATGCACTTCATGCCCTTTTATTAAGTCACGCACTATACTAAAAACTCAATAAGAAATTACCAGAAGTAGAATTGATCAGTTACCAAATAAGCAGAGGTTTTCTATGCAGGATTCATGCAAGACAAAGAATTTCTAATATAATGAAATTCATTTAATGAAGAACTCTACTGAACTCTAACTTCTTTTTAACAACTTGTAGAGCTTCAAAGGTTTTTGTATAACTACATGATAGCACGGAACTGAAATTCACAACTTTGAAATGAAGAAAATTGTATTAAGTGCTGTTCACGACTATTTTGCCTTCTTACTCAGCAGAACTAAGAGATGTGCATAGATGACAAAAATTCAAGCAAACATGGTGAAGATTTCCCTGCCGAGTGCAAAGCCTCAAAAACATGTAACCTCTCGTGGCAAAAAAGATGGCACACATCTGTTCCCTTGCTAGGAATCCGTCAAATTTTTGGTTTGGTCGTAATATTCTCATCTGTCATGAAAATAGATGGAATCAATTTTGGCATGGTCTTCTTGATGAAGTTTTAAACATGAAAGAGATGTTGTATACTGGAGCAGTGACATTGAATAAAGATATGAGCAAAGTTGATTCTTTTCATAACTTTTTACCCCATACCAAATTGACAAAAAACGAATCCATGTGAACACAAAGATGCACCATCAATAAGATTCGTGATATTGAACCCTTAATTCATCGATTGCACTTAGCACAGATCATATTAATTTAAAGTCCAATCAAAATGTCTAATTTTAGTTTGAGCAGAAGAGGAAAAGTTGTCACTGTCTTAAAAGAAGCAAACAAGACCAGTCTGTTTTTATTTTGTGCTAAACTTCACCCTGACAATAGTGACAATTACTTTTGGAATGAACAATGTAAAGTTTCTGTTTTCAAGCAACCAATTGCAACAGATGAAACATTGCTTCTTCAAGGACTATGAGTGAGCACACGACTTGCATTAGAAACACAAAAAGACATTCATTGCATTTTTCCAGAACAGCATACTGCACACTCAACATCACCTATTTGCCAAACATCAAGAATAAATGAACATACTAATTATAATATTAATATAAAAAATGTCAATCCACTAAAAGAGACAGGGACTAAATCAAAGTAGTACAAAAAACCAAAGCCAGCATAGATCAACTTGGAAGTCAGCCACAAACTAAATGGTAACCGTAGGATGAAATGAATGGATCAACAGTGGCATAAAGTCAGCATCACCCTTACACTCTAGCAGACAAAAACACTCCTCAAGAACTTCAGACTAGGTTAAAATATGAAAGAAGTTAGTCTGAAACAACAGTTTCAGTGAACCAATAGTTTGGTTTTGCAAGCGGCAACAGCTGTATTTCACAGAGAATGTTTTTAAATTATTTCAAAGATAATCTTTTATGCATTGATATCATGAATTCGGGTGACCTATGTGCTCAGTACAATGAAATTTTCTGCACGTGGGTTTCCACTTGAAAGAGTCATATTAGGTGTCATGCCATTGGTCCAAAGATCTCACTACTTAAAAACTAAATAAGGTTAAATACTTTCTATCACTGCATTCACTGCATTAAATTAATCAACCAGCAAAATGACTTCTAGGTACTAAAAAAACATCAATGGCTGCCTAACTTCTGGCACTGAAATATATCACAGGATATACCCCTCACTATCAGTGAAAGGGCAGCTTGACATACATATATGTTGAAGTTAAAGAATGGAACTAAACTCACAAGGTTTTTGTGTGAGTTTTTCTGTCTTATTGAAATATTCACTAAAACTATAGATTTTTCAATTACAATTCTTTGTTTTTGTGAACAAGGATTTTGACTCCTTTTCTTTTTGTAGTAGAAATGAAAGAGTCATATTGATTTTAACTCCAAAACATTTCAAGTAGCCTACTAGAATTTGCCATGATACCTCAAGCTTCCTATTGGAATTACAGGACAAACAAAATCTTGTATCAAATTGAATTATTACTCCGACTAATGCATCAGTTCTAGCTGCTGGAGGTAACACACTAATGAAAGTATCGTCTCACTAACTCGTCTGTCCAAACTGTGGCGGGTCTACCGAGGATCCTTCCCATCCTGCTCCGGCACCCTGGGCTGATGAGTCGCCACCAGCCGCTGCGTCATGCTGCTGTTTCGCTAACGCCTCTCGGAGACGAAGCATTTCTTCGCTGGGTGCGTCTGCCAGACAATAATCACAAGAAAGTGCAAAAATACAGTGAGGACAAGAACAACAATTGTGTTGGTAAATTCTAAGGCAAGAGATTTCAACCTCTTTCTCAGTGAAATTACTTTTGAGTTTCCAACTAGTGCAGTCAAAAGTTTGATACAACACAATGATATATAATTGACCTTAGATCAAAAGAAAGGCAACTTGTAAAAAGAATGCCAATAGAAAATTTTTATCAAGCCACAAAAGATACCAAGTTTTTGGGATTTCCAAAATATAACGAAAATAAACAAAATTACTAATAACAAAATTAAAAAATAAATGGGACAGGACCACCTCTTTCTTTAATCACACATCTCAAATGATCGGACTCAAAGTCTTGAGGTAATGATGAATCAGTTGCAGTTCTTTTGATCTTGAGTAATATGCAATGGAATGAGAACAAATGTATAATCTTCAACCGAGGTTCACGGTGCTTTGTAAAAAAATAAAAGCAGATGAAAAAATATATGCATTGCAAATTTATAAGTAAAATCTACCTGAATATGGGCTGTCGAAAAAATAAAAGTTGTGAGGAAGAGCTGCCCTATATGACCTGCCCTGAGATGCACAGTCTTACTTCACAATGATGAAAACTGATAGCTGATGTGGAAATGCAAGGTTTTCCTTGTAAATGATGGTGTGCACCGAGCAAGGGCCTTAACCTGCTGGGCATGACACTCAAAGTAGTTCATAGACCTCTATATAGGGGTCATGTAGCTGTTCATAGACCTCTATACAGGGGTCATGTAGCTGTGGACATTCAGCTAATTCTTCATTGAGCCAGCCCCTCCTTCCCCTCCCCACCCCTACCTTTGCTTTGAAATTTCTTTACATTTTTCTTAAAATAATGTATCTTCCACAATGAAAAATTAGTAAATTCTCAGAGGGCTTATAATGGAGTGGATCATAACAAGTTTACTACTACAAAAAGAGGAAGAGGTTAAAAACCACTGGTTTGGAGAGACAAAAAAAAGGGCCACATTGCTATAAACTATAAACAAGCTATAAACTCAGTCCTGAAAGGAAAGACAACTTAAAGACAAGTAGAGGTGGTGAGAGAAAAACAGAACAATTAAGCACAAAAAGAACTTTCTACAAGGGCATGTTTTTGTTTCTGGGTAGTGATATAGATCCACAGTGGGGAACAAGAAGAATCCATCGTAACAGGTTTACACCTTGGACAGGGCTACGTTTTGGCAGGTTCCACTGTATTCAACTTGTTAAAGGGTTAGGAGAATGAAGGACACGGAATAACTGAGGTGGGCACAACTTTGAGGAAACAAACAAAACATATCACATGGCAAAACTTTATAGGCAGAGAGGAAAATTATGTAGAATCAAATGTTTACAAAGATAAAATGTATGAACTGATTTGGGTGAAACTGAATGTAGAAAATGATCACAGAGAAATCCAGATTGACTATTATGAGACCAGCAGCTGTCGTCTAAAAGAATACACCACTGAAATAACATCTGAATCTGACAGGAAAGAAATCTCTGAGGTAGGTAATGATACTGCAAAACTGAACAGATGAGAATGTAACAATGAAATATTCCCTGGTTGGGGGGACTTATAGATATAATCCAATTGATTGCACTTGGAACATTGAAGAAATCACAACATTAACCGAGTGAAAGTGAAACATTTTGGGACATAGATGACCATCAAACAGCCACAATCAACACCGTGAATAGACAATAGTTGACAAGGGATTTCCACTGACACTGATTCTAAAAAAAATGTCTAACATAAATATTGCAGGCACATTTAACGTTTAGAATGACAGTGAGAACACAAGATACATTTGCATTAAGCTATGCAGGCATTTCTGCTATAATTTTGTATAGTCACAAAAGAAACAAGTTGCAAGTGTTATTCTCTAAACCCAAATGTAAAAAAAAATATGATGGACGTAAGCATTTAGAAAGTTACATGGATGGAATGAGACAGATATAGATAAAGTTAAAAATTGCTTTCCTGGGAGTGAAATGAACTTATTATACTTTATAAATTTTCGAGAATTCTTGCGTTCCTAGTGGCACACTTGTGATATTTAGACTGGGGCATCACCTTGTTTACATGGAAGCCGAAATTTCAAGCTTGATTCATATTCATGTTTGTGCCCCTCATTGGCTCAAACTTGGTAAGAAACACCAGAAGCCCAAATTTCATTTTTGAATAAAAAGCGAGCAAGATAATTAATGTTGAATGTGCTTCTCCAAATTTTCCCTCGTCGATAAAAAAAAAAAGCACATCTTCATTTATCTTATTTGAGCTATTCATGTTTCTTTTATTGAGGGACAATTTTACTTGATCCTCTGTAAATTACCAGCGCTCAATGTGAACACTTGTGTCTAGTTATAGAGTAGAAGCACGCTAGATGAACTTGGAGTGATAAACCAAAAATTGAAAGCAAGGAAGAGATGGATAAATTTGAGCCAGGTCCCACAGATGGTAAGCTTGAAAGTTTGGAATCAAAAAGGTTATATTTCTTCTCAGTACAATTTCATAAGGGGTACAAAACAAAATTAATCCTAGTTTGGAAATATGGATGAAATCAAAAGTTAGAGATGATGATTTTTACCTGACTAGGTCAAGGTCATTGGGGAGAGTCTGACATAAAAGAATGAAAGCTGATGAATTTTCTGTGATGAACACGTAAAAGCAACACTAGGGAGGCAAGACATAGAGCAGGGCAAGCACTGAGGTGTGTCCCTACAATAGAACTGAGTGCAGAATGTGAGGAAGTCTTTGGTGAATATTTCTGTCAAAGAGCAAGGAGTGCGGAGAGTAAATAGAACAGATGAAATAAAGATAAGAAGAAATGAGAGAGAGCAGACAGCTAAAGACAGCTAATTTCATTCACACTGCTGCTTAGAAATTAGACCTGTTCACTTTCCCAAACACACAAATAGCAGTGATCTATGAGGGTGACCTAGTCATCCCTGATTTTATTGACTGTAAACAGACACACTATTCACAGTAGGAAACAATTTTTTCCATCCTTGCAAAGTAAAAAAGTAAAAAATATTTCAAAATCACTACATGTATGGCTTCATAGATTGCAACATCTTTTCAAAGTTGGCCCTATAGGATCTAATACCCCTTTCTTTGTCCTATGGCATGGTAAAGATGTTTTAACTACTCAGCACGTGTTGTGTGAATTTGAATACTGTTAAGCGCTACGTGTTCCACACCCTAAATGATAATTAAAATACAGCTAGTTAAAAAATTACTTCCTGAGAGGATAATCTGGTCAAATTTGTGTTTAGAACTAAAGATGTTTCTATCTACTAATAGCAAATCAAGCCTCAGCATTTTATAGTGACTATACAAAATGACTCATGAAAGTAAAGCTTCTAAAGAGAAAACTAGCCGTCCTACAGCCAACTTGATGAAATATGTTCTACAGATCAGATATGTTTTCCAAGTTGACCTACACACAAAGTCAGTCTAATGGTATTCCCAAAATCTCTGTTCATGCATTTGCACGCAAATTTCTTTTTATTCAAATTCACTCCAATTCATTTCAAACTGATCCGAGTATCCGAACAGGTTAAAATGGGGAAGTAACCTGAAGAGATCCTAATGAGATGGTTGGTCAGGGCCCTAACATCGTCTG
Organism: Phyllaplysia taylori; assembly: GCA_032273245.1. Taxonomy (NCBI): domain Eukaryota; kingdom Metazoa; phylum Mollusca; class Gastropoda; order Aplysiida; family Aplysiidae; genus Phyllaplysia; species Phyllaplysia taylori. The sequence continues at coordinate 8,555 of JAUKPP010255241.1, forward strand.
CTATATCTACTACTTTTGGCAACTATAAATCCAAAAGAAAAATGGAAAATAATTTAGGACAGTCACTAATCTTCTTATCTACTGATTTACACTTCAATGATGTTGCGGAGTCAAGAGAGACGTAAAAACTAAATATTCGAAATAAAAAAAAAGATCTATTCCTGGGACTCACCAGACACAAAGTTGTCCCTGATCTCCTGTGGGATCTTGTCCACATACCACTGGTGGTTGTACAGTGTTGCCAGGACGCCGCCTGCGTTTTTGCGCTGGACTTTCTCGTGGTACAGGATCGGATGACCCAACATGTCGGTCAAGCGACCTCCGATAGCGTGCAGGACAGCCTCAGGGGCACATGTGTCCCATTTCTTGCATCCTTTGCTGGCAAACACGTAGGCGTGAACTTTGCCCTCAATCAGCAACAAAACCTGTGGGGAGACACAATGTGTTCTTTGTTGTTCCTGTACATTCATGTTTAAATTTTTCAAAGGCTTAGCTCATATATCCAAACTCTGTAGTGTCAAAGACACGCAGAGTCAGTACAATCTTACTACCATGCATAGCAGAATAATATCTAAAATAAAATGTGGGACTGGCAAAGTAAGTATAAAATGTTTGAAGCTCACCAGGTGCTCTATGAAAGGCTCTTTATTTCGAGAAAATGGAAATGCATAGCATAAATTATATTTATTACTGCTATTATTGTATGAAGAAACATAAAAAGCTTCTGAGCTTTTTTCCCTTTCAGTTCCCAGTCTTGAAGCAGGATAATCCATCTCTAGTAACCGTGGCACTGAAAACAAACATTGTTTAGCCAAAGGGAATATTCCCTCAATATGAAAAATGTCCAAAACAAAACTGCCTATTCTCACCTTGTGGCCAGCACCTCCCACCCTGACAATCTCCGTGGGCTCACACGAGTTGACCGCCTCGGTGACGATCCAGTCCGAGTGTGACCTCGTTGTGGTGATGAGGTTCTTGTCTGCTGGGGGCACTTCCTGGGTGAATCCATAGGATCCTGAAGATATGTCGATTAGGTCAAGCATTTCATAGAAACCATGAACTTACAAAAATTAATATAGTACTACTTTAACATGATAACAGTACTGTGATAAAGTTTCATTATCCTTTTTTCTTTTAATTTTCCTCATCCCGAAGAAAGAATAAAAGAATTAACATAATGCCTTTAAAGAGAGTATTCAACAAAATATTCTTCTGTAAGATGATGGACAAATATTGATAACTTATTTGCCCCATGACTTGAAATGACGTTTATTCAGAGTGATGGCTTCTGGCCCCTATTTCAAATATAACAATGTGAACATTGAATATTTCAGTGGTAATGGTAAAACATTCATGTTACTTAAGAAAACTATACAATTATAAACAGGCACTTAAACAACCACAGCAATGGAGTAATAGCAACATGACACAAAGAAATTACATATGAACAAAGAGCAAGTCAGGAGAACAATGATAACTGTTGCCCATCAAACCATCGACTCACCGAGACCAATGAGTCCCCAAATACAGCGGCCGAGTTGAGCGTCGGGCCCAGCCTCGTAGTTGTAGTAAGGCTGATAGATGACCCCGCCCTTGGCTTCTCCGTTGACAGCGATGCCGATCAGCACGGTCACATGATCTAGGAGACCTAAGACATGAGGAGAAACGGCTCAAAGTCAGCAAGATTGTGTTGAGGTTTGACAGCACTATCAACACTGAGAGGTCACTTCAATAACAATAAGGAGATTGGGACAATAGCAGCAACCAGCCAGTCAGGAAGGTTATATCAGACAAAGGCTCAATTCTGCTCAATAAATCCTAAATCTTAACTGTAGACCAGAAATTAGTTTATTTTACATATTTTAATGTTAAGTACATAAAAATGGTAGGTTTGCTGTTTCTATGGCAGAACATGGTGGTAGGAAAAAAACCACTTATCAAACCATCAGTGCATTTGACTTCAGATACATGAATTTCCATCAAGAGGATCGTTTTTCTTAAAATCCCAGCCCTTCTTCTTCTGTAAATCTTTTAAAACAATTGACTTGATTTCGGATGAGTTGATCTTGTTTCACTCCCCTGACGACTTAACTTATCTATAGTCCTCTATATAGCTTTATACTACCTCCCCTTCCTCCTTTATTGTTCCACTTCTCTCTCTCATTCTCTCTTAAGTTCCAAAGAACTAGCCAATTAACACCGGTGAAGTGGTGTAATGGTTAGACTCTTTGCCTTGCATGCGGAAGACCCGGTTCTATCCCCGATAGCGGACGATCTGTTGTTTTTTTACTGCTGGGATTTTTTCCCCTCTCAGACCAGGTTGGCCCTGACAGGCAGGGTCAAAGTAGCCCGTCTCTTAAATGACCTTACAGTGTTGCAGGGGACGTAAAACTGGTAACCAAACCAAACCAAGCCAATTAACAGATGTTACAATAAAAAATCCCCAGCCAACACTGCAACATCCTCTGCTCTTCTCTCACATCTCATCTCTTTTCTCACCTTGCGTAAACTCAGCAGTCCCATCCAGAGGGTCGACCCAGATGACAATCTGCAAAATGTCAACCACAATTTATTTCACTTTTAAGCTGAAGAAGTTGAGTAGGTGTAACAATTTATATGAGTTCACATTTGGTAACAAAAACATAAGGTGGGATGAAAAAACGTAAGAAAAAATTTGGAAAAGCTGTGAAGATTTACATGAATCATCACTTTTTTCACTATATAAAGCATGTAAACCCCATTCTGAGTTTGGAAAAAAACACTATTTTTTAAAGAAAAAAAACTAAAATCTGGGGAAAACATTGGAAGTATATTAATATTTCATTTCCAATCCCTAGCAATAAACTTCAACTAATAAGTATTCGATCAAGCTTACCAAAACTTCATGCTCTACAATAACCAAATAATGACTATGACATCTGTTATTGTTCTAAATCAAAGAAAACACATCATTACTAAATCAACAATTTGAAACCATAGATCATAGAAACAGACAGGACCGGCGCTGTGGTGTAATGGTTAGGCTCTTCGCCCGTCATGCAGAAGACTCCAGTTCAATCCCGAGCGTGGACGATCTGGGTTTTTTTCTGTTGGGATCTTTTCCCTCTCAGCCCGAGTTAGCCCTGACAGGCAGGGTCGAAGTAGCCCGTCTCTTAAAATGACCTTACAGTGTTGCAGGCGACGTAAAAGTGGTAACAAACGAAACCAAACCCAACAGACAGGAAAACCCCCCCAGGTAGCTAAATTCTACGCTCTAGATGGCAACAACAAAGACCTCGACACCCACCTGGTCATCTGTGACATCCTTGTAAACATCTGGACACACATTGGCCATCACACTTGGGTCAAGGTCCTTGATGATGTAGTCGTCTGGGATTTTCTCCATGGGATCCAGAGACTGAGGATATGGTGTGAGAACTTAAACAATATAAGTGTTGCCACACTGTGGAATGAGGCATTTGTCAAAAGAAGGGAAATAAACTTATCAGCCTACTTGAACTGTGTCGCAGTTTTCACCATAAATTTTCCTTTAAATGAGGAGTTTTGGCTTGAACAAATCATCTCATCAATTTTCCTTCATAATTCACTCGCCTCAATTATATACAACTGAGGGTAATCTATGAGCGACCTCCCCCCCACCCCCCTCTTTCCAAACACCCAGCTATTATTTTTCCATTCTCTCATCTTTTTCTTGAAATCTAGACAACCTCATTAAAACAAGAACATTGTGACCATCAATAAAGATGAAAAAAAAA
>JAUKPP010255285.1:0-12303 GCA_032273245.1 Phyllaplysia taylori
TTTGTAAAGAAATTATAAAGGAAAATAGTGGCAGCTGACCCGTTTGAGGGAGCGACCCGTCTGAGGGGCTTTGACTCGAGGTCTATTTTAGGCCTATTCACATGTCTGTCCCACATGAAAGCTAATGCGTTTCGCAGCAAAGGTGTTTCAAATACAGCAAAAAAGAATATATAGCAACAAACAACTCAAGACCAAGAGTCAAATAACACGAGAAAGCAACATTTTTTAAAAATCAAACACAAGGACTGGACAGGATGATTCGGATCGACTCAGTCGACCAATCAATAGGCCTAACGGCAGTACCGGGCATCGATATTGCTGAATTAGGCCTATTGTTTGATTCTGGCCCCGGGGTAACAAATGAAAAAGCGCCGAAAAGTCAACATTTTATAAGAATAAGAGAGCTGAAGACTGATGTAGATAGCCTGCCAAAATTTATTTGTGATTGTGTTGTCTCATTGACTCACTCAATGTCTGTACTGTGTGTCACAGTGTGTGACTGTCAGTGTGTGTGTGGGAGTGGGAGGAAAAGAAGCAATTGCAATGCCAATAATTTATCCACACAACAAGGCCTAATCCTAATCACTATGGATCTCTAGTCTCTACTATTTTCCTAAAGTGACAAAGATCAATACAGTATAAGTACAGAACACTAGTAGCATAGATAAATATGGATCTATTATTATTTATTCTTTCTACTTTTTAAAATTCTATTGTTTTGTAGATATTTGAATTGGCAAGAACGATGTGAGTACAGCATTGATAAACCTGTCCAAGACGGAAACTGTCCTCGTTGCCGCATGTTGCCCCGCCCATCTGTGTAATACTACTTTAATCCAACACTACTTGCCCTACAGCAGCCTCTACCATCAATGCAATAATTACAATCAACCAATGCCTTCCAATGACTTTCATCCATTTCACCACTCTTCTAGCTAATTCAAGAACATGAAATCAATTTAAAGAAAAGCCTGAAGCCTTTTAACTTCTTGTAACAGTAACAGGTCGGGAGATCGCAGTGGCAGAATTTCACATCTCTGGCCAGCCTGGGAAATGTCCCGGTCGGCGCGTTACTTGTCGGAACCTTTAGGACAGGTTGTGGTCATATCTCACACCTTATACAATAGTAACCACCGGCAATGCTTATGGCTCCCCACCTCACCAAAACCACACCTTTGCTATTCCCTTCCTCTCCTAGAGGTTCAGGTTAGGATTTGAGCCAGAGGAAATACATTTTTGGAGTTTTTATTCAGATGGGGGATGAACTGGCAAAGCACTTGCCATCTTGGACAGTTCAGAACTCTTTGAGGGAAAGCAAAATGGTTTCCATTTCCGCATTAGATAGACAGGTTTCCGTTTTATGCAAGTGATTTTAGAGGAATCAAAAGGGGGGAGCAGGAAGATTCCGTTTGGGCAGGTTGGACTATTCGGATAAAAATAATTTTGTTCGCATCCTGTAAGGGTAGTAATCAGATTCGCGTAATTTCTGAGGGATGTCGTGGGTTTCTGTTTTTAAAGTTGTGAAAGTTCAACCAGCTGGTAGGCCTTGAGAAAGAGTTCGTTTGGGATTCTCGCAACACTCATCGGCGGATCGTACAACTACAACATGTATTCTTTCATTTTCATTCTCTGTGATTTTTAGTGATGAAAACGCCATATTTACTATCGACAAAAAGTTGGCCAGGAGTTGTATTTTACACGCAAGACAATCGCTGATTCCCCTGGCTTACAGCTATTGAAGAGTGACAGAAGAAAAAATGCGGTCACGCACAGAATCTGATATCCTCCTTTGCTTCTCAAAGGGACAAAGATGAAGGATAGAAGATATCTATCAATGTTATGTTCTCCGGCTTGCAAACTTTGATTTTGAGCTTGAAAATGTGACATGTCTAGATAGTACTTGTTTTGTTATACAGTATTCTATTTGTGTAAAAAGTAATCAGAAACAATAGAATGGCAGTCTGTTCCCTGTTTACGCCTTGAACTTGGACTAGCCTTGTAGAAGTCGTTCGTCTGTTGTTGTTCAGCCTTTGTGGTGCTATAACAACAGCACAACTGCACTGGAAAGATCGCTTGAGATCTGTCTTATAATCTTCCGAAGAGTTTATTAGTTTTTAAGAAATTCTATCGAACAGTTCAAGGAAAACACGGGAACACTGAGCTCTGATAACCTTTTGCATCCAAGTGCAGTAATCCAGCAGATCTCTAGATCTTGCCTGTGTACATAGGGGATGCTAATAATTATAATTTTATTCTCATCGGGGATTTTAAAATATTTTTTATGCGCATCCTGGATGTGAATAACAACAGCCAATCACGGAGGTGGCAATTTTCCGGCAAAATTTTTTTCCGTCTCCCGGCATGGTGTTTATTAGCTGAAATGGTCTGGGGTTTGTTGTTTTTCTTTTCTTCCTTTTTCTGTACTCTCTCTCTCTCTCTCGTACTGTTTCTCTCTCTCTTGCTCCCTAATTCTCTATCTCCCGTCTCTCTCTTCTTCCCCCCACCCCCAAAGTAAACACAGCTACCTCCCTCTCTCTCTCTCTCCCTCTTTCTCCCAGTGTATTATCACTCACACTTAGATTTTTTCTTATTTCTCCCAGAATTCTTCATAGAACCAGTCTCCTCCCAAGGATGCAATCTCGTCGCTCAATGATGGAAGACTTTGACCTTGACGATTATGAGTTGTACAAGTTTTTCACATCAACCTCCACCACGACAGGTATGCAGTTGTTCTCTTTTACTGAATTTTGTCATTTTGATTCTCTCCATCCATCCCATGTCAATGGATTTTGATTCATTTTAAACTGGATCTGACATCATTATTAACCTTGTACTGTACTTTGTTACGCCCTGAAACAGGAAACTTCATGACTCTTTTAGATTTTTACACAGTTTAAACAATTAACCGTGTACTGTATTTGATCATTCTATTCTTTGGCACTCATTGAAAAAAAGATACATTTAAATATATTTAGTCGTATGTGTTGAGTTAGCATCCCTGGTTAAGACTACTTGACGATTGAATCATACCCAAATCAGCAAAAATAAGAACAACAAAGAGTGGGTTTTTTTTCTCTCTCGGAATAAAAGAATAGTAGTCTACTTCTTTTATAATGTCAATTGAGTACATCACCCTGAAGCAAATTTTAATTTATTACAGTAGAACCCGTGTACATTGACACAGGTGGGACTATAGAAATCACGTTGAGTAAAGAGAAAGTTGACTTAGGGATGTCGATGTACGTAGTAAAAAAGAAAAAGTTTGGAATTCCAAATCATGACGACTAAAGCTGAATGTCGAGTTAACAGACATCAAGATACATATATATATGTGTGGGTCCTACTGTACATACATTTTCCCTTGCTTTATTCTGTGTCCAAGAACTAGTTAATGCTTTGATGATGTCACTGATGTAATAATGGGAATCATCATGACTGTTTTGTTTAAACAATTAACCGTGTACTGTATTTGATCATTCTATTCTTTGGCACTCATTGAAAAAAAGATACATTTAAATATATTTAGTCGTATGTGTTGAGTTAGTATCCCTGGTTAAGACTACTTGACGATTGAACAACCCAAATCAGCAATAACAAGAACAACAAAGAGTGGGTTTCTTTTTTTTTCGGAATAGAATAATAATAGCCTACTTATTTTATACTGTCAATTGAGTACGTCACCCTGAAGCAAATTTTAATTTATTACAGTAGAACCTGTGAACGTTGACACAGGTGGGACTATAGAAATCACGTCGAGTAAAGAGAAAGTTGACTTAGGGATGTCGATGTAAGTAAAAAAGAAAAAGTTTGGAATTTCAAATCATGACGACTAAAGCTGAATGTCGAGTCAACAGACATCAAGATACATGTATATATGTGTGGGTCCTACTGTACATACATTTTCCCTTGCTTTATTCTGTGTCCAAGAACTAGTTAATGCTTTGATGATGTGACTGATGTAATAATGGGAATCATCATGACTCTTTTGTTTGGCAGCTGGTCCGCGCCGAGGAAGGGATCAGATTAACAACGAAGACATCGAGCTCGACGACACCGCTCCTTTACCACTCCTGATTGGCATTGGACTTGCTATTCTTATTGGTAACCTTGACACATCATGATTTATTTTATTATAGCGTAATTAATTAATATTGTATTTTGTGTTTTCTTTAAAAGTATTTCTTGTCACTCTTTAGGGTTAAATCCTCTTGTGACAAATAAATCATTGTGTGTGTCCTACTGGCTCTGCCGGGGCAAATTTTTATTTGATGTTTTGATATTAGTCAACATTATACAAGAGTCAGGATAATTTTAAAAGAAAGATTTTGGCAATTATAATGCATTCGGTGTTGAAGTTTAGGTTATAATAATGCATATTGTTTCTTCACTGCTCTCTGTTATAGTGTTTAAGATTAGAAGAGTGTTGATTCAAATGTTGTTTAGATCAGATGTCTTCATTTGGTAAGAGCTTCAAACCAAATTTCCTGTGGGGTGTGGAAGTTGCCTCTATAGACAAGATTTGACAAATTCGGAGATGAAAAATTTCTGCTCATTATTTTAAACTCAATTTGAGATACTGCGCTCCTCAGTCATTTACAGGTCTCTTAAGCATCCAAATGAACACTGTAGGATGCTTACGCAGGTATGGAAGCATGGAAAAAAGTATGGAAATTGAAAATCTCAATTTCAGACTTAAAAAAGCAAAAGGAATAAATTGAATACATCCTTGTTCCCAAAATTGTGGGTTGCGGGGTTTCATCACGTACAGCGTTATTTTATGTTCCCTGTGTGGCAGGCGCTGACTTGTTTAAGTAGCACGGCCTCTGACACGTGTAACCCACCCTAAGCAAACTAACAAACTTTCTCTTGGACGCACACAGGTTGTATCATCCTCATCTTGATCTGCTGTCTGTGTCGGCGAAAGCGGCCGGCCCCGTCTGCCTCAGCGGCTGATCGACCCGGCAACGCAGCCTACCAGCGCGCCCCTGTGACGGATGGAGGTGTGGCCTACCCCATGACGGTGGTGCCCCCAGTCTCCTACGCCAACACGGGCATGACCTATCAGCACCCGCACGCGGGGGTCATGGGGCAGGGGCAGCAGCACAACTACGGCGTCATTGGTCCAGGTCAGTGGTTGGATTCTGTGTACAGGGATAAGTTTACTGATGGTGGTTGTTGCCACCCGTGAGGATTTGTTTGAAGTTAGTTGTTTATAGAGGGGCCAGAAAGAAAAATGCAAGCAGTCATGAAAGTGTTTTCTGCTTTTATCTGCACTTTTCGAGGCAGCACAATCTGCAGTAGCATTTTCATTTATGATCTACTTTTACGGACTATGCTCTCCATGTTTTTAACTCTATGCCTTCATTGCAACACTTTCATTTTGGGGATAGCAAATAAAAGGTACCAGTACATAATTTACTGAGTGCAGTGAAGAAGGACTAATCTCTGAATGATATAGATGGATGTAGCATTAATATTTAGGGATATAGTTATTGTAGTTTGATATGATAATCCATAATGCTCACCAAACTGGTTCCTGTACAAATCTACCTAAGTTCTCACCTGCAACAACCCGCGACGCACAGAATGTGAGTTCGAGGCTCGCATTGGGCAGTTAGTTTGATTGAGTATATCTCCGTTTTTATGCTGGGACAATGTCCCTCTCAGCCCGGGTTGGTCCTGACAAGCAGGGTCGAAGTCGCCCGTCCTTTAAATGACCTTACAGTGTTGTAATGGACGTACAGCCAAAACCAAACCAAACCAATCACCTGTAATGATAATGTCATGCCTTTTCAAGGTCGGATATGTATTTTAATGTGTTTCTATTCCCCCAGCTATGAACCACAACAACGGTCCGCCCCACGGGCAGTTTCAGCCCCCTCCTCCGCACTTCGGGGGCGTACCGACGTTCCCCCCAAACCAGTACCTGCCCCCTCCCCCACCCAGCCACACCCCCGTGCCAGGCGGGCAGGCAGCCTCTCTCTCACACTCCAGTCAAGCTTCCACCGTCTCGGGCACCACGGCTGACCCTCTGGTCCCTGCGGCCTCGCCGGTCATCATGGCGCAGCAACAACAGCAGCATCCTTACCTCTACCACCACCTTCACCAACAACAGCAGCAACAACAGATGTCAATGTCTCAGCAACCTCTTCCTCCTCTACCCCCGGGAGGCCAACATCTGATAGGGCAAGGCGTACCGAACCATCATCCCCATCTCTATCAACAACAACAACAGCCGCAGCAGCCGACTGCACCGGTTGGAGAAATGCCTCCTATGAGTTATCCCCCTCCTCCGATGAACTATTCAGCGGCCGTCGCCAGTGCCCCCTCCCCTCCACCAAACACAACTGTTTCCGCAGGAACCCCCACCTCTGCGACCCCCATACCGTTCGGCCGACCAGTCCAACACCCGCTGTCGTCGAGCAATGAGGAAGAAGAGGAAGAGTAGAGGTTGTTTATGACAATATGAACATGCCCAACAGTTGGACGAGACTGACAATACAGAGCTAGCGGGAAGCTCCGTACAGGACCTCTGTTGGGCTGGCGGAGAGATGTGCTTGTTGCTATTTGATTTCATTCGCCAGGACCTAGAAGTGTGTGAGTTGAATCTTGAAACAAGTTGGTGTGATCATTTTTGTTTCTGACACATGAGTGAATACCTTACAGATGGATTAGCTATAAGTTTGTCCATGTTCTGGATCTGTAATTAAAACCTGACCTCAGAAAGGAGTAGTTTGAGGGAAAGCACCACTGCCCTGCATTGCATTCATTACATTAGGTACCGTGTTAACTTTCTAAAGGTATTATTTTTTCTCATTGGCTCACAATGGGAAATTTGATTAGTTAGCTCAGAGCCAGAGAGAAAGTCGGAAATGTATATATTGCTATTTTTCTGTAAGGCAAGTTTATTGAACAGGTAGAGATAGACACTTGTCATTAACTCACATTGGGAAATTTAATTGTAGTTGGCTCAGAGCTAAATGAAAAGTCGGGAATCGTATGCTGCAATTTTTCTGTAAGGAAAGATTACTCAACAGGTGGTGAAAGAAACTTGTCATTGAATCACAATAGGAAATTTTTATTGCAGTTGGCTCAGAGCTAGAGGGAAAGTCGGAAATGGTATCCTGTGTTTTTTCTGTAAGGACAGTTTACTCAACAGGTAGAGAAAGAAACTTTTCATTGACTCACAATGGGAAATTTTATTACAGTTGGCTCAGAGCTAGAGGGAAAGTTTGAAATGGTATCCTGCATTTTTTCTGTAAGGACAGTTTACTCAACAGGTAGAGAAAGAAACTTTTCATTGACTCACAATGGGAAATTTTTATTACAGTTGGCTCAGAGCTAGAGGGAAAGTTTGAAATGGTATCCTGCATTTTTTCTGTAAGGACAGTTTACTCAACAGGTAGAGAAAGAAACTTGTGTTTATCCAGAATGTAAAGACACCAGGCAGCAGTTGATATTACATGAATACAAGGGATGAATGTTTGTGCTTGAGTAACAATTGCTGAGAAAGTTGTAGTGATACTTTGTCACTGAGATTTAATTAGTTTTTCTGTTCTAAAACATCTCTTGTTGTTTGTATTATATGGCAGAAACATAACCCGTGTGGGCATCCTGTGATGATACTAGGATCCACTGAGATTTATAGCTTAGTCAGATCAGATCTGTAAAAAGTCTGACAATTACTTTACTGCAATCACAAGTTCCGACAGCCTCTAATATTTGACTTTCAACTTTAAGGCCGTAAGGCCTGGCAAAATTTTCCGACAATTTTGTGGGCAGCCACTTACAGGTCGGTCATATTGGTCCAAAGGGTAGCTCCATACATGCCCTAAGTCAGAGAAGCCAGAATATGTCACGGCTGGCTGCGTTTCACTGATATGGTTCTTTGTCGTTCTGGCCTCGTGACCATAAAGCGTTAACGAAAAACAGTACTTTAAGATAAATAGTTAAAAGTTAGTTGTTTAGAGAGGCACCAGCATCTTTTGTTGGTTTAGCCGTGTTTTAGAGACACCAGTGCTCATGTTGAAGGGAAGCATTTTGCTTTAAGATATTGTAAGCAAACATAAGTAAAAACTTACGAGACTGATAATAGAAGTTAAAGTAAAAACTAATGAGACTGATAGTAAAAGTTAAAGTAAAAACTTACAAGACAGAATGATAGTAAAAGTTTAGGTGTGGATGAGTAATCGAGTGCGAAAGTAATTAAATGTGACTTTGTGGTCGTATGATGATCATGTGTTGCTTACGTCAGCCCATCCCTCAGATCTGATGTACGTAACTGTATACACCGTACTGTACCGGTTCCGTCGATGATTGAGTCAAAGCCTGCGGCAATAGTCAGCTGACCACGTATCACGCGCTGACTTATTTGTGCAATATCACATCTGGCATGTTGGCGACATTTGTGGTTATCTTATCATCCTCTTCCCTTTGTATTTGTATTCATTAAATAATTTTGTTTGATTTTTTCACCTGTACACTCGGGGGGGTCGCTGGTTTGCCCAATCATCACCTCAGACCTAATGTACCCTGTCGTTAGTATTTTTGTCAAGGAAATTTGTGCAAAGGGCATTATGAGCACGCCACATTTAGCCTTACCCTAAAAGAATACAAGCTGAAATTTCCCCGAAACTACTTGGACAATATGAAATGACTGTGGCATGATTCTTTTCACTCAGGGTTATGGCAGATGGAGTACATTAGGTCTGAAGTGATGCAGTGAAACCTTCCCAATTCATAGATCTTTGATAAATTTTCATTTTGATTAATGCAGTATTGCTTTTATGTGTGGGTGTCTGTCGCTGATTGTTTACCAGATAGGCGAATGACCCACTACAGTCCTTGTACTATTCGCCCTTATGCAAAACAAGAAGTGAGATGTATGTAGTGCAGACAGTACTAGTTGTGGAGGTGGTATTGTCTGAGACAGTTAGTGAGTGTGTTATGCTTGGGGCACTCTGCACGTATTTGTTCACTCTCCATTCTGATTGCTTTAAATTGTTAATGCCATGTGCAACGCTATTGTAATGATCTTTGATGCAGGTTTAGCTAGATTTTCTCCAAAGCCACTGTGTAAATTTTTTCCTTACATGGCACAAACGTTTCTTTAAATTTGTGGTAACTCAAACTGGCTTTTTATTTTTGTTCATGGATTAATGTGTCTTTAAAAATTATAATCTTATTTCAACATTTGAGTCTTAATTAACAGAAAACCACAAAGTGGCCTGGCCGTGAAAGTTCTAAGCTTACATTGAATGATAGAGAAATAATTTGTCATAAAACCTCAACATGAGCTATTGTTAAGTTTACGATGTTTTAGAGAAACTGGTATCCTGAATTTTTTAAAAAATAGGCCATATTCCATCAGAGCAATATTATAAGACTGTTATTATGAATGAAAAGACCAGCTGTGCCAAGTTTGGAAAAAAATTCACTCAGAAGTTTGGGAAAAAATTAGCCTTACCTGACATTAATAGTTGTTACAGAGACCATCTTGATTACTTGCGAGATGGCACAATTGTGCCCCGAGCTGTCCCATATGACTGGTCATCTGTAGATATTCGTTGTTGTGTGTCCACTCTGACCTGGAAGTTACTTTTCTATTTCACAAGGTTGTGTCGAGTCTTTTCTTTTTCTGCTTAGGAAGGAACTGTGATTGTGAAGATTGAAATATTTTTCTAAGTCTTTGGTTTTTTTTCTTATTTCATTCAGATGTTTTATGGATTGGATTGTAGTCCCATTTCAACATTCATTTCTGTATCATCTGTACTCGTATTTTTACCGTTTTACCTCTGCTCTTGGACCAGTTCTTGGAATCTTGTCTAGGCTTCTTTGGGGGCACAAAAACTGGAGCAACTGTGGATGGATAATGTTTCTCTGTCCCCATCTCTTTCTGTCTCTATCTCTCTCTCTCTCTCTCTCTCTCTCTCTCTCTCTCTCTCTTTTGTGCCCTTTTATACTATAGTCTACTTCTTTAACCTTTTTTCTGTGTTGCTTACCATTACCTCAATTTACAGCTTCTGAAATGACTACAATCTGAACCCCTTTAAATCTTTCCCACTCAGACATCCACACAATCAAAATAGTCACACACATGATCTCATACTAAAATGGGTGGCATTGCTCTGGTGTCGCGGTATGGTCCGAGACTTACTTTATGGCACTTAAATTACCTTACAGTGTCGATAGCGCTGTACAACGGAAAGCAAACAAACGTCTGATAATGTGAAACTAGAACCTCTTCGTTGTTTTGTTGTGCATTAATTTGTATTTTCTTTCATTACGATAGTCAAAACTTTCTTTCTACTTACTATGCTGTATCGACCGATGTATGATAATGTAAAAAATACAATATACCCAAACCTGTACATGTACATAGACAGCGATGATCTTTCTTTTTCTTATATGTCTCATGCCACATCGCATCAGTATTTGTTAAGTTGGATGGGGGAGGGGGATCGGGGGGATGGTGGAGATCACACGACTTTGTGAGTTGTTTGTTACTGTGTCTGACAGGGTTGTGTCGTGTATGATTGTCATTGTGTGTTGCGCCAGTTTTATGAGATTTCTAATTGTTTATGTTAAGATTGTAAGGGTAGTTGTGAGAGTTATAATAGCTCAATACCTTACTGGGGTTTTATACTACTAGAAAAACCCAGTGTCATTTATATTGCAGTGCATTTAGATGCAGGTCTGCCCCCCTCCTCTTCGGGAAATCCTGCTGTTGTTACTGTTTTAATCGAGTATGGGACAGCTCTATTCTGCTCTGCATCTGACTTTGTTGCACGGACGGCTACGTGTTACGTGAATTTGATGAGATTTCTAATAGTTGAGATTGCAAGCTGAGTGAGGAGAGCTCTAGAGTTCTGAAAACAAACACAATCTACTTCAAAAATTTTTTTTACTGTTGAATCCCGTCATTTCTAGGAGGAAATAATACTCTTGCTTTCTGACAAATTCATAGCCAAGAATTCTGTAGTTCTTTGTTTACTTGCCGAGAAAACTCCTGTGTACAATTTATACAAAACTGCCGATCAGGTGGTAGTGGGCATTACAGAGCTTAGAGTTAGAGGGTTATTTTGAAGCTTGAACTTTTGGTTTCTAATGATGGCTTCTTTTGAGTAGCGAGATAAAGTGTGTGCGGTTGCTATATTTAATACATTTACATGCAAAGTGCATTATTCTGAAGCAAAGGATCAACTGTAAGGTTTGTATTAGAACTGATGAATTAAACGATGTACATCATTTAAACTTTTAAATTAGACTTAAAGTCCTGGAATTGTTCAGCTCAAATACAGATTTAACTGTGTGACTTGTTGTATGATTGAGTTCTAGACTGTCTGCCTAGATGTTACACAGTGTACTGAAAAGTGAGAGAAGGGGCATTTGTGTTAACAATTTTTATGCTGATTTTTTATTAATTTATGAATGATGCAATACTTATGTTTGAGTTGAGTTTCATGTAATTGTTTGTTTCAACTGTGTATTTGCCAAAAAGATGGAGCAATCTATGGCTCAAGTTTCTTGTGAAGTTTATGTTCAAACTGCTAGAAGAAGTCGCCTTGTTTGTACACATTTTTAGGGATATTGAGAGATATTGAGTTGTGCATGTGTCTATGAGGGTTGGCTGAGTTTAAATTCACATGTGTTGCAACGCGATAAAATCAGGGGCTCGTCAGTTTTGGGGCATTTTGAGTTATTGGTATCATGTTAACCATGGACATTTCTCTTGCTGTCTATGAAGAAAGGATCAATTTATTATGTATTAAAGTTGCAATTTTGATCGTGTAATAGTCACCCACTATCAGCAGGAAAATTACAGAGGAAATAGCTATTAACGTTTCATGGCTTTCAGAACGGCACTTTTTTTCTTCCGAACAATGTTTTGTAGTATAATGCACCTTGAAATGTGTTTTCAAATGAATATACAGAAGGTACCAGGTCACAAAAACCATTCATGGTAAAAATTGTCTGAGAGTTAGAAAAAGGCTAATAACTCTGTTCCCCCTGTTTTGACGAGCGCCTGATTTCATGGCAATGCGACACAAACAGCAAGACTCAGTGCCACACAGTTGTGAATGTTTCATCTCCCCATGTAACTGGGATCGCGCATTTAATGTACTTGACTCTGTCTTGCCTATGGGACAAGTAACGAAATAATACTCAATAGTATTCAATGCGTTTATGTACAAGTTTGTTGTATGCGTTTAGGGATCTCTTTGGGTTTCCTTTAGGCGGAGCGTCCACTGCCCTGTTTTGTCAGTTGCAGGCCAGGCTCATATTATATATCATATATAGATA
>JAUKPP010255296.1:0-22502 GCA_032273245.1 Phyllaplysia taylori
AGCAAAATTGAATAAGTATGGGGAGGGGTCAAGATTGATTCAACGTATTGTGACAGGCAATTTATATAGTCATGTGAAATTGACAGCCGGAGCCGGAGCCGGAGCCGCACTGATTTTACTGCGGCTCCACAGCCCTGCTTTAGACTATTCGTCCGGCAGCCGGACAAATAGCCACTTCCTCCTTTTATATTTAATTCAATTCAAGTTATCTTCATTGTAGAGTAATCGAACAGTAGCCACCTGTACAAACAATGACTTCTCACTTCCCCCCATGTGTTTTTTCTATATAATGACACTGTTCAAGACAACTACCTCCTGACTAACAACCACAAAAGCCTGCCCAAGATGACCACTTGATTCTCTTTTCACTCGACACGTTGCATATAATCACTGGCACCTATCTCTTTTGAAGGGGGATGAGTCCTTGTCCTAGCACCCAGGACACATTCTTTTCACCAATCGTTGTTTTACACATTAGCCCCTCCTACAATACACTCGCTGACCAGCAATGAGCATTGGCAAGGTTAGCGCTTACCCGTCTTGATCATTAGGTAACAAATTTTAAGCTGTGGATGAGTGTGGCAAGGGACTATCTTAATCCATTCACCTGTCATTATTACCTCCTCTTATAATTATAATTAATAATTCACAATAAAGTGTAATCCCTGATCAACACAAGGTGAAGGCAAAGCCAGTGGTCCCTTTGTTTACCGATCAGTAACAACTGACTTGCCACAGAGGTGTCACATATATTTGTTTAGTTGTGACAGCACATTTCTATGTTCCCCTCAGCACTCTCTCTGTCCTTCGTCTGACACATTTTGAACAACAAAATTACAAGCCCAGACGAACCCCTCCCTTCCCCGAAAGAAAAAAAAAATCCAAACTTTTCAAAACATCCCACATGGAAATGAAAGGTTTTGAGGTTGGGTTTTTGTGTTGTTTGTTTTTTTTTTACTTTATATTCATCTGAGGGGAGGGAGGGGAAAGTTTTTTTTCACTTCATATTCATCTGACCTGTCTTCTAAGACTATCCAAGGCGACCTCTTTTTTCTCGACAATGAGTGGTCGTCTTGAGCAGGGTTGACTGTATTTGCAGTAGAATGATGGAATCCAGCCGGGAAAATCATAGGCATTCCCGTGATGAAACATTCCTTAGTGAAAAATGTTTAATAAATGTATTAGTATTGATTCCACTGAAGCACAGGAAAAAGCGGCTACATGAATTGAGGTTAAAGAAAAACTAATTTTTTATTTTTTTAAAACACAGCACTTGATTAGAAAGTTCATTGTACTATTACAGTAGAACCTGCAAATATATCTCGACGTCTGTAACCCTGATATTTGACTTCAGTCGACACAATTTGGAATTCCCCACTTTCTCATTTTTACTACATCCACATCCCTTAAGTCAACTTTCTCTTTACTCTACGAGATTTCAATAGTCCTAGCAATGTCGACTTATGCGGGTTCTACTATGGATTCAATCACAGGAAGATGAATTTCCATCTTCAAAATACTTTGAGAAATCATAGGTGAATGGTAGTTTCTCATGGTGAACCATTTTCTTTTCCCTCAGCCCCAGAATGGTATCCTCTCTAGATGACTTTGAAGTTATTTCAACCATTGGAACAGGGTCTTATGGAACTTGTAAAAAGATTAAGAGGAAAAAAGATGGCAAAGTAAGTAGGCCTATATATATATATATTATTTACTGTATTCTTTGCTGTAATTGATTCAAGTAAACACAATATTCTTACTAAAAATGCTTTTGTTATGATAAAAGAAGAAAAAACATTGATTTTAAATATGTAATTTATCATGATGATTTTATTTGTAATCATGTGGGACTTTTTAGTGTGCCTGCCCTCCATCGCGCGTCCATTTCCCAGAGTTGCCTACTCTCACGATTTCTTTGTGAGACTCACGAATTTTCTGTCAATCTCCCACTCTCATGAAATGGATTGGCGGCTTACATCAAATCTCTTTGCTTACTCCCTCTTCCTTTTTAGACATATGTGAGAATATTTTCGAAATAACATGAGGCAAGGAGGAATATAAAAGAAATGTGAAAGACAGAGACAATTTTTATTAAATTTCCTCATAATGAATGTGCACATCATGGTGTGCAACCAGGAAATGGACACGTTACGGAGATCATCATGGAAATGGACATGCAACGGAGAGTGGACACATCTTTAGAGTCTTACATAGAAACTTACAGTTCTTATTTCTCATTGATAAAAATTGTGCTTTCTGGGGAATCCTCAATTTCGCTGTAAAAAAAAATTTATTCATAAATTATGATTTTGTATGGTGTTGAATTAGCCTGAATTGTGGGAAAAAAATTGATTTTTCTTTTTGCATTTGTAATATCTAGATCATGGTTTGGAAAGAAATGGAATATGGTACCATGTCAGAGGCAGAGAAGCAGATGTTGGTGTGTGAGGTGAATCTCCTGCGAGAACTGAAGCACCGACACATTGTCCGCTATTATGACAGGATCATTGATCGAGTGAGATCCATCATCTACATCATCATGGAATACTGCCATGGTGGTGACCTTGCCTCTATCATCTCTCGCAATAGGAAAGAGGGGTAAGTTGTTCATTTCTTTTCAATGAATTTCTTTATGTTGATCAGGGATCTTGCTCAAATTGGTCTTGGATCATCATAATATTATGATGTGTGGGATCCAAAATCCTAGAATAATGTTTGTGGTGTTCTATTCTCAGAAGCACAATAAAAGATACCCTTTTATGCTGCTCTTATACGTCTTTAGTTGTTTTTCTTTTTCCAGAATGCATTCTAGCTGGAACTGATTATACCTTTTAGAGTCTTTTAGTATTTACCTTTTGATCAGTAAATGTTTGTGCTGAAAAAATCCAAAAAATGTGTGCAACATGATTGCGTGCAGGAATTAAAGCATCTGTGTTCAATTTTGCTCCTATGTAAATAGGCCTACTGCTTGCTGTAGAAATATTTCACATTTTGAATTATTTTCAATGTTTTGCTTGCAATCAGTTGATTTGATGGGCAGGCTTGTGTGTAGGCCTACCCTAGATCCTTACCACTAGTTTGTCAAAATGTAAATTATGAATATTGCACTTATCCCTGTATGTTTGATTTGGACTAACAGGACAATTTCCTTCTGTCATTTTCAGAACCTTTGTTGCTGAGGAGTTTGCTTGGAAAATCTTAATTCAGACAACAATGGCTTTGAAAGAATGCCATCGTCGTAAAAATGGGAAAGCTGTCTTGCACCGTGATCTGAAACCTGCAAATGTCTTCCTTGATGCTGATTCCAATGTTAAACTCGGAGACTTTGGTTTGGCCAGAGTTTTACATCATGAGAGCAGCTTTGCACAGACATATGTGGGAACTCCGTACTACATGTCACCTGTGAGTATACAGTGGAATCTCCTTGTGTTAAACTTGCTTAAGTCGACCTTCGGATAAGGTTATCTTTTTAGCGGGTCCTGTCCCGTCCTTTTTTTGCCTCTATTACTATGAAAATCAAGCAGTTGTGTTGAATTCAATACAACCTTAAAAACACTTGTAATGAAGTTTTTGGTTTGTTTGTTTTCTTTTCCCAGCTGCAAATGCAACAGTTGGATTGATTTTTGGGTGTTCATGTATGATTAGAGGTTTTGCAGCAAACTTTTGGCATGAGGATACTTCACATAAAAATAAAAGTTAACGATCAACATGCGGAAAGACCTCAAGAACATATGTGTGGCTCCATGTGAAAATGCAGCGTAAGTCGCTGGACACAGAATGAAGATACAGGCCACATTCTTGCCAACGTCCCGAATTTTTCAGGAATGTTCCAAAATCAAGCCAAATGTCCTGAAGTCCCGAAAATGGGTAGATTGTCCTGAAAAGAGCCGTGCGCTGTGAAAATATATTACAAATTGTTCTTTCTATCAGGTTGTATTTGGTGAAGATGCTGCTGTGGCCGCAGTGAATGACCCTGAGTGGATAGACCCACTACTCTCTTGGATGTTGTACACATAGCACTAGATAATGATTTGATGTATGTTAGACCTAATACCTGAGATCAACATATGACTATCAGAGTAGAGATAGATCTATCGTGACAATGAAATAAAGTATTGGTCTTTCCTTTTTGCTCATCTTGTTACTGTTGCCTTTTTTCACATACCGGTATTGACAATTTATGCAGATTCTCCACTACCTCAAATAAAAGCTAGGTTCTGGCTCACTGAAGCTATGTTATTGCTTTTAGCGAATAAAATTATTATACCGGTGTCTGTGTTGTAATGATTAGGCTTTTCACCTATCAGTATCAGGCAGAAGACCCGAGTTTGATCTCACATGCGAACAATCTGCATTATTCTGTTGGGAGACACACGTCTCAGTCCCAGTCTGCCCTGACAGGCAGGGTTGAAGTAGACCATCTCTAAATGACTTTACAGTGTTGGAAGCGACGTAGAACTGAAAACCAGACAAAAAAAATTTCATGCTTTGGGTATATCATGTCCTGTATTTCTTTTAGGAACTGGTGAACAACCTGTCTTACAACGAAAAGTCTGACGTGTGGTCGCTCGGCTGTATGTTGTATGAACTGTGTGCCTTAGCCCCTCCATTCACCGCCTCTAATCAGGCCGAGCTGAACCACAAGATCAGAGTCGGAGAGTTCTCACGACTTCCAAGTCAGTACTCACTGGACCTGGACCTCATCATCCGCAAAATGATCCAAGTAGAGGTAAGGGAATGTCTCAGAAAAGGAAATTGATCAGCTTTTAAAGAATTGATCATCTTTGTCTGTGGTGGAACACTAAAGTTTCTACAGAATACATAGGTCATGGGCTCAAATCTAATCAATTACTCACTCGCATTTTTCCCTATAGTTTTTGTAGGTCTTGTCTTGTTCTTAGAGATGAACATTTTAAATAGAGAGATTCCACCTCTTAGATGCCCTTATAGTGTTTCAAAGAATGCAAATCCAAAGCCAAACAACAAAAGTTTCTTGAAAAATGAAGATCCTATGGTCTTCTAGAATTCGGTTGAATTCATCAATGCTGTGGTAGAAGTACAAAATATGAACACATTTGTACGACAATCCTCCTCCTATTGATTAGATTCCCACATTGCAGCAATACAGAAAACAGCAGTATAAGTCTGTAAGGAGAATAGCCTGAGATTGATCAGATCATTTATGAAGAGCAAACAATCAAGTATTAATTGTGATCCTGGTCTCCTTGTGCATATTTAGGTAGAATAATGGAAAAGACAACTTTTTTTGCCATAAAGTATTTGATGGCGTTGCCGTGATCTCTTCCATGGCAAGGTCTCACGGCGACCAAGAATTGATGCAATTCTGGCCGACCCAATTGTCCAACGCAAGCTGGAAAGTATGGAGAGAAGAATGACTGCTCCTCCCCAGCGAAGAGATTCAGCGAGCGATCATTCAGGCGGTTCAGGCGATAATCTTGCCATTAAGCAGGAGGAAATACAGGCCAAAATTAGACAGCTTGAGCTGAAAGAGAAGGAACTTGAGAGTAAGAATTTACAGTTTTTATTATGTCCACAAGTTTTGTATAACATGAATTTGTAGCCTACTTTTATTAATGTTTTACTCATCTGAAATTATCTCAAGTGTAATATATATTTAGAACATTTAGTTTTACTCACTATGCAAAGCTAGTCTCTTTATTTTTCAAAATTTCAAATGAAAATTCTAGCAGCCAACTGGTTCAATTGACCCCTGTCAAGACCTTGTAGGGAGTTTTAGATAAGTAGAGAAGGGTCATCTTTGTGGTTGTAAGTGACAAGGAAAAAATAAACACTAAATTTGAGACATTTGAAATTTGTACTTAAGTAACAAAAGGAAGACTTGATGAATAAATTAGAATTTACCGGTGAGCAATACTGAAACATTGCAAACTTTTCTTCTTTCTATTTCCTTTGTAACCAACTGATGTGCACCAAAGTACTGCATTGTTTCCCCACAATATACTCATCTGCTTTCGTCATTCCTCACAGGTAGAGAGAGGAGTGTTGCCTTGAGGGAAAAACTTGCAGACGAGAAAATGAAAAAGTATGTACAACCTTGTATTTTTTTGCATAGATACGATACGGTTTTTATTTGTAAACTCTATCGCTCACAAGTCAAATCATGCCTGTCATAGCTTTCTTTCTTTCACTAAGTGAATTTTTTTGCTTCATAAATGGACAGCACGGGGGTGGTTTGATTATCTTTTCAGGCTAAGCCCCTTGAGGTGCTATGAGTATGACATTTTTTAGGCAAAACGATTGTGACCAACTTTTACCCATGAGTGGGATCTACTTCTTTCTGAGTGTTTCTATTGTCCTTTTCTACTTACTGGTGCTGAAGTGGTCTGGCAGTATTTGATAATGCCAAAAAGACGTTAACTAAACAAATCTCTCAATATTTTCCTCTGCATAAACAGGGCGTTGGAGCTTTTAGACCAATATCGCCATGCAGATAGTGCCTCGGGTGGGGTTACACCGCGGATCACACCCAGGACGATACCACGGTCGCCGTCACAAGGTAGGGCAGCAGCAAATGATGCAGGGAGGCCTGCTGTGTGTGTGAACCCACTTCCCCGAGCTCCTGTAGACCCTATGCTCCACATCCCAAAACATCCTAGTTCACAGCTCAGAAGATTTAAGTTTGTGACAGAGTACCAAGTCTGATGCTTTTAATCTGTGTTGTATTCCGGAATTGTCTGTGATTTATTCTTCTCATTTTTTTGTAGTCATTTAAGTGATATATCGCTTATGGTTTGCTCAGTTATTGCCATGAATATTATTCTTCATCAAATATTTATATAAAATCATAACTGTGCCTATCTATCATATAATTCATATACCATTACCTGCCTTTTCCCTTATATAGATATGTAAGTAATTGTAATGCTGATGCAACTGGAATACTTTTTGGTTGAAGGGACCGGGAGGAGGCCTTTATTCTGTATCTTGAATAGAGCTGGAAAATGGTAATCTAAAACTGAGTGAGGCGTCAGTTTTGCTGATCCTATATATTGATTTGAAAAAAAAATCGAACAGAAATAGAATAAGAGTCTGTTCTCCCATATTTGTGTTACTTCAAGATTTCGTGTGAAGTTTACCTGTCCATGTCCAGCTCTGTTCAGCATTGAATGTGCCATTAATGCCTCCAATCCTTCTGCACCCTTTCCTTCCCTATAGTTTGCTTTAGATAAGTTAACGTAATAAAGGGAATTGGCTTGTGAACAACCTTTGAACTTATGATCCTACATAGTTGAAGAAAGACATTTGAAAATGAAATTTTTATTCAAAGTGTCATAATTCAAAAGAACATGCTTTGTAAGTTTTCTTGCTCTGTGTAACTTAATAATTTTCAATTGCAATTTTGTCTTCAGTGAAGTGGAAAAGAGAATTTCGCCTTTTTCAATTACTGCTCTAGAAGCTCTCAAATAAACATGTTGTTGTTTGATTAATGAGTTTTCAAATGTTTCAATCATTGTTGAATATGCCGTGTACCCTTCTGTACCATCACATAAAGTGATTCTCTGTATTTGATTTATGATTGCTTATAACATAAATATCTTCCATAGCACCATGTTCAATGTCTTAGCATCTTTAGAAAATTCAGTTGAGTTAGGGATATACCTCATTGTGATAAACTGCTTTTTTGCAATGATTTTTAGAGCGAGTTGAAATTCTGATCCTGGTGCAAGTAAGGGGTTCTGTGGTAATTTTTTTTTATTATTAGGAGCGCCTGCTTTCATTTACAAATGTTCGGAAAACTTTAAGGTGTTGATTCTGAACAGTCAATAGCGTGTAACAGGATATGAAATCAGAATCAGAACATTTATTGGTCTCTGACTAGAAATTGTTTTATGCTCATACTTATGAGCTGCAATGACCAGAGTCTGTACTTTTCAATTATTCGATACTTCATCATAGTCAACACACAAAATGAGAATGATTCACTGTATGCATGTTTATTTCTAACGTCCTTGTGTGGCTTACGCATTATGATTATCTGCTGTGGGTGAAAAATTGCTTCAATTCTTTTCTTTTTTTTTTTTCTGTTTTTTGCTCCAAACCTTTTCTTGCCTTTCACAATGTTCCACCACTGTGTTCATGTGCCCTCAACCAATAGCCATACTTGACACTTCATTAGTATTATATATAATTTGTTTCCTTCCCCCCACACTCCCATTTCCTCGCACGAAGAATACCACAGGAAGTCTAATCCAATGCCTGGTTTTGCATGTGTATCCTAGCCTTCTCTTATTTGTCACTTTCAATGTATTGATGAATATATTTATTTACATTCCAAAGCATACATCATGTATATTTGTGCATTGCTGTTTGAGTCATTAAAAAGACAATTATTGTTTGTTAATATTATGCACATTTTTCTGATGGAAGAATTAAATGTTCATGAAGATATGAAAACACATTTTGTGCACTTCAGTATTTGTTGGAAATGTGACATCTTTTCACAAAATGCAATGGAAATCAGATATGACGGGCATAGATGTAACAAGACCTCTCTTGTAATGAAAGAAATGAAAATCCTCGTCTTTTTTCTTTAAACAGCTCCAGTCTATCAAGACCTTGGATATAACGAGAACGCTGGTCCCGACGATCTCGTTTTATCAGTTTCACTATATGTATTCTGCACTTATCTACATGCACGTATATACTTTCAATATTCATACTTTTTATTATTTTCTCTCCCTCTCCCTGCACATGCAATACTTTGTGGCTTTGTGTGGTGGTCTGCTTAAGCCTTGCTTGTACAACTACCCCTGCACATATCATTTATAATAATGAAATATTAATAATAAAAAAAGTCATTATCGCCAAATCCCAATAGGCTCTAGACGTTTTACAAACACCGATAAGAAAGACAGCCTATCAGTCCTGAAAGGGTTAATTTAATCAGACTGTTGACTGCGTGCACTTGATTCCCCCCCTCTCTCTAATAACAACAAACCAACCCAGTCAATGGTTAAACTTACTCTAAGATTTTTGCTTTGACGTGACCACTTCACCCTATACAGTGACGCTCTGGATGTAACAAGATCATTGGGGCCAGCTTAGTGTCTTCGTTATATAAACAAAAACATGAAGATTGAGAGGGAATATGTGCCTGGAAC
This sequence comes from Phyllaplysia taylori, assembly GCA_032273245.1. Lineage (NCBI taxonomy): Eukaryota > Metazoa > Mollusca > Gastropoda > Aplysiida > Aplysiidae > Phyllaplysia > Phyllaplysia taylori. The sequence goes on from JAUKPP010255296.1 coordinate 9,144, forward strand.
ACTTTAGGGAGCCCTAACTGTGCTCGTTTTTTACAGATAAAGCTAAGAACTCCTTTTGAGATTTGCATTCTGTTGCTGCTGCAAATCGTCACTTTGACGCAAACACTGTCTGAAGAGAGACATGTGACTACACATTAACTGCACTGCAGGCTTGCCTGTATAGCACATTTAACTTAAGACGTATATTGCTATCATTGCTGGAACTGGAAGGAAAGACCCAGACTATCGGCTCCACGCACGCATAGGACATGATGGGGGTGAGAGGGTTTTGCATGGCGCTAAGAGTAAGCTACTGTCAGTCAGTCTAGACTTGTAATGCACATGGCGTGTCAGGAACAAAGAATGTGTGAGCAGGTCACAGACTCTCTCCCACGTATGCAGCCCCCACCATGTAACACTAACGATGGCGCCGGCATAGTGAGCTTAACCAACCCATCTCAAGTGCTGTGATGAGTAAATGAATGCTGCATGGGCCTGTGTTTGTTCAGTGAGGTGCTCATAATAGGTTTGGTGTCTAAGGATATCGTTCGAATAGTTTGGTCTGAGCCTCGTCACCTCATTGTAATCTCATTATATTATCCAAGATATTTTAACAAAGACAAAAAAGGACAAAAACAGGATTTTAAATTCCCTGGTTATAACCGAGGTCTCGTTATATATCCGTGCTTGTTATATCAGTGTTCCACTGTGTTATGCCTTTCATTCCTCTTTCTCTCCCCACCCTCCCCTCTCTTATCATGTAAGAAACAGCTATGTGCCTTGTAATTCCACCCCCATGTGCATGGTTCTGTTGTTTTAGAATTGTGTATATGGATTAAGCTACATACAAAGACATGTCTCCGATTCTTTACTTTTTCTGGGTGTCCAGAGCTGTTTTGTTCTATCTCCAAATTGTAGGGAGGCAAATATATGATTTTTATATATATATTTGTAAAAATACTGATCATATCCCACATCTCCTTCACAAAAATCTGGAGCTTGGACAAGAAAGGATATTCTGAGATCTGTGTGCGCAGAAACTGAGATCCTATTTGATCCTTTTTTTCATTCACCACAGCACATTACATGTAATGTATTATTAAATGTTTTACAAACACATGACCTTCTATTACAGATTAATGAAATTGTGTGTCTATAATTTCCAGTCTTGTGATCAATAGCAAAGTTTTGCACATTCCGTGAAGTGCTGTCCAAACACAAAACATGGTGTCTTCACAAAAGAGGCAAAACAAAAATAGTGAACAAAGTTATCAATACCTACGTACATGTATGTGTAATATTCAAGCTGTATGGCCAATCAGTGGTTTGACTTCTGCTAATAAAGTCTGTTACTGTTAATGAATTTGTAAGTTTACATTTCATGAATACTTTTAACTAAGCTTAGGTTTGGTTGAAAGTCATTTAAACAATATGGCAACACAAGCAAATAAAAATAGAGATATTTATGCCACTTGTGCACTTTTTGATCGTAGATTAACTGCTACATGTATCAGGTTACCACTACTTGAAAACTCTTAGAGTAGTTAGAGGAATGAGTTATTCGGGATTGGTTTCAATGGGTTTGGTTTCTAGTTTTAGGTCCCTGAAAACAATGTAAGACCATTTATGGGATAGGCTCCTTTGACCCTGCCTGTCAGAGCCAACCCAGGCCAAAAGGGTCAAATCGCAGGAGAAAAACGCTGATCACCTGCACGTGGGATCAACTCGGATTTTCGGTGTGACAGGCCAAAGAAAATTACAACTACGTTACAAATGCCGGTTCAAGGGATGTGTCCCACATGAATTAAAGGAAAAATTATGAAGAGCACTGAGTTTTACCACTCATGAATTATATTTTGAGATTAGAAATAGCTTTGCCCAATTTATAGCTGTCTTAAGCAGTTTAAATCTTTCACTTGTGTCAGTCTACCCCACCTTTTTGAATCCCATGATCTCTGACAACCTAAAAGGAGGAAAGACAAACTTTTCTTGTGGTACACTGGCAAAAACCAGAACAAGGTAAAAACTAAATCCAGCAATTTCGATGAACAGAACATGAATGACAGATTACCCCTGGCAACTTTTGGTCTGAAGTGACTCATCATCTTTTTCCTTTTTATCACAGAAGACAGCATCCTTACCTCACCCCACTCATGCCTGTCCAAAGGTTCCAGAGACCCTGAATCACCAAAGAAACATGTCACATTCCACGATTACTTGAACGGGAAGGAAAACCTCAGACAGCGGCCATCATCCTACACTGGTCTGACTCTGAATGCTTACACAGGTCTCTACTCCGCCCGAGAGGAAGCGTACACTCGAGATCTCTTGAGGAGGGATGATGTCAGAGATCGGCTGTTCTCAGCCAACGACAGAGCCGGTCTTGGGAGTCGAGATTTTGATTCAAGATTTACTTCCAAGAATTTGCTCTATTTTAGGTGATAACACAAGTAAAGTCATACAGTATTGTATCATCAGTGTAAGTAAGTAAGACAAAACTATCATAAATTGTGTGGATCTGAATAATGGATATAAATGTATGAAATTCCCAAGTGGCAAAGAATTCACTCAATCTAAACACATAGAATAAGTCCAGCTCATGATTTATCTGCATGAAAGAATAGGAGAGAGGGTGAAAAGTACACAATTGTCTTATTTTGTGTATTTTATATTTATAGCTTGTAACTTGCAGCTGTTATGTGCCAAAGATTTTGTGTCAGAACATATTCTGATGAAAGATGTTCTTGTGAAACAAGAAAAGAATTGCTCAAAAAAGGGTAATGTCTCAAGCATGTCTATTACATAAAGTAACATTAATTTGTGTCTTAATCAACAATCAAACATGAACAGAAAAGTTTGATTTTAAAAAGAAGATGCATCTACGGGGTACATGTTAATTTATTACATGGATTGTAAAGTTGAGTGCGGTAGCAATATGTCCCCTTTTCTCTGCAGATTTTACAGTAACCCCCTATCATGATGGACATTTAAAATTTTGTAAGAGTAAGTGTACCAGAAAGAGTATAATAGCTTCTGGACTATCACTTACAACAGAAATTATTTAATTCTTCCTAGATGTAGAATCAAAATTGTAATTTTCTTCGGGTAAACTTTGAAAAAAGGAATTGCATGTTGGATGTGCATAAAGTGAAGCATCTCAACACAGACATTTCTTTTAGAAAACCAACCAGACCTCATCACTGGTTTTTCAGTTCTTGATTACATGTATATGAAATCATTAAAAAACTATGTTGCCCCCGCGAAGGGGAGACACATAGTATCATGCACATTGTAAATATTCTTGGCTCTGTGTTTGAAAAAAGTCCACAAATTTACTCTGCAATCACTGCCTTTGTAACGGAACTCAGAAACGCAAAAAAAATGTATAACACCACTGCCTCGATGAGTTTTTGTTTTCATTAAAAAGAAAAGTGAATCTACTACAGAGTAGCCTACACCTGTACTTCATTAACTCTGTAAATTCAAAATGCTCAACTATGAAACATCTTTTCACCCTTTTATCAATAAATTATTTTAAGAACATTTTCTTCAATTAAATTCTAATTATAAGGTAACTTATATTGATGGCATCTTTATGTTTTCAACTTTTAATCCTGTTATCAATTGTTACAACAATAATGATAATATCAACAGAGAAATGCGATGCTCTTTGTTGATGAAATATTGTGGGCAAACAGCTTTGGAAGAAGACTTGTAATTTTGCTGATGACGACAAAATAATGGCAGATTATGTATTTCAAGATCCACAGATATCATAATATGAAAAATGTTTAAACCACTGGCAAGAAAAATTACCAATAATTCCAAACATGTGCCCAAAAATTAACAATTTCATGTCACAACATGCTGTGTATAGAACCTTTGGTTTTGTATTCTATATAGTCTATAATGTAGTGGGAGTGACATTTAGTGTGTGCTAATGTGAATATGAAATATCCCTGAGTTTTGTTTGCCAAGTGATACAGTTGTAATTGAAATGTGATTCTGATTTGTTGCTCTTTATTATTTACACATGTGTGTATTTATTGGATTTTACAATAATTTTTTTTCTCAGTTTTATTAGTGATAGCAAGAATGTTTTAATGCCTTGGTGCCATTTGACAATTGTGCTCATACTCATACAAGTATATCTAGTGTCAAAGTATTTAAGACCATGTTAAACTACTACGTATGGCTGACTAGACAAGGCAAACATTTTGTTACATACAGTAGAACCTGCATAAGTCGACATTCCTGGGACTATTGAAATTATGTTGACTAAAGAGAAAGTCGACTTAAGAGATGTCGATGTAGTAAATAAAGAAAAAGTTGGAAATTCCAAATCATATCAACTTAAAACAAATGTAGAGTTAACAGACGTCGAGACAGATGTATGCGGGTTCTACTGTACTTTTGTTTACTATTTGCAGGAGGCTGCTGATTCATTGTTACATTCAGCATCTTACATGTCTGGATTATTTGTCTGCTTCTTTTCTTGTGATGTGACATTAGTCTATGTATTTGCTGGGGTCTGACTTAGATGCTGTCTCTATTTCATTTAAGAGCTTTATGCTATAATTGTTCTTTTTCATTTCACTATATTGTTTTGACATTGCTGACCATTGGCCAGCTTTGTTGATCACTATTCATACCATGAGACTTACACACACTGCATGTCTCTACTGTGCTGGTGGTCTTATATAATTGGTTTAGTAGTAGTGGTAGTCAAGGCATCTGCCTTTAGAGAGCAGAAGGTCATGGGCAAGCATGGAGTATAATAATGGGGTGCATGGGCAGATTTTAGCAGTAGTAGCAGATATCTTGTGTTTTTAATGATTGTAAAAATGCTTGTTGTAGGAGCCTTTACACGACAAATATATCAGTCACTCAGAATCTGCAGTTTTTGTCTATGGTTGGACCACTTTTGTGATATCTGTCTCATTTTTGTTATTTATTGAAGTTATATTCATTTTTGTTTCTGTATTCGGGTTTTGGTGTGTGATTACTGTTGCAGTTGGACCTGCCAAAGCGGAAACCTTTATAAAACGGAAACTTCTCTAAACGGAATCTTCGCGCTCTCCCCCCCTCCCCTTATAAATTCCTCTAAAATCACCTGCATAAAGCACAAACCTGTCCAACAGGGAAACGGAAACCATTTCCCTTTCCCTCGTAGAGTTCTGACATGTCCAAGACGGAAAGTCTGTTGCTACTTCATCCCCGATCCAAATCAAATTCAACCCCCCCCCCCCCAAAAGTTTGTTTCTACTAGCTAAAATCTTTACCCCAGCCACTAGGCAAGGAAGGGAATCGCACGGGTGTGGTTTGGTGGGGAGGGGAGGATGGGATTCCATGAGCATTGCAGTTGGTTACTATGGTATGAGGTGTGAGATCTGACCGCAGCCTGTCTTCAAGGTTCCAAGTGGGGCGCTAACCAGGACATTTCCCCGGCAAGCCAGAGGTGTGAAATTCTGCCACTGCCCGCCGCTCTGATCACCCAACCAGTCAAGGGAAAAGTTTCCCTCAGACCACTCTGACGGGCACACGCTAGTTATGGGTCCCTTTCTCACTCATTACGACATGCTACAAGAAGTTAAAAGGCCTGTGACTTTTCTTTAAACTGCTATCATATATTCTAAAATTAGTGCAGCAAAATTAGTGGAAGGCATTGCGATTATTGCATTGATAAACGAGGCTGTTGTAGGGCAAATGGCATTGGTTGAAAGTAGTATTACATCGATGGGTGGGTCTAGGGGCGGCAATGAAGAATTGATACGATCAATTCTGTTCTTTAAAACTGATTTCATTTTCAGAATCAGTGCATCAAAATAAGCAAAGTGGCTTAAGAAATTTGAAGCGTTATTTAGATTTTAGCAATTTTTTTTTTAACTTAGATGAGATGGTTGATTGTCAACTGTGACAGCATGTATGAAGGTCATTAGTACTTGGCGAGACACGTCTGCATTGTGCAAGACACTCCGGGCAAAATGGGAGATATCTCTCGCGTTATAAATTACTCCATTTCATGATTCCCCCTTCCTGCCCTTGTCTTCAAATAGGTCACCTATTGCTACGTGTGTTGTGCACAATACAACAAGTGAAGTAAACACACGCGCTGTGAATAGGTGTCTGACCATCGGTGTCCGGTGTCAATGTAACCGCTTCACCCGGTCAGAAGATGTCGGCTCTGATCTAACCGTCGGGTCTGGTGTTAATGTAGTTATACCCTAAAACGGACACTTTTCCACACTCCCTTCGGTTTCCGTCTTGGACAGGTTCAACTGTACTGATATTGTCAAAATGGAAACCTTTGTGATAAATCAGACATGATGATTTGATGTGTGTGCGCAAGGATTATTTTACTAATTTTTTCAATACTCTGCTGTGATTTTTGCAAGTTTTGATTGGTCAGTCATGGTAGAAAGATTTAACATCATCTCTATTCATTTCAGCAAGTTGACATGAAAGAACCTATTTCATACTCACTTATACCGTAGGCTTTTTTCTGCCAAAAATTGAACCATGGCTTTGGATGGCTTCTTGTCAGACTTTGCCCAATCGACTTGCCATACTTTGGTACTGTATCGATTGTGAATTTTTAAAAGTCATGAAATGACAGCTTTGAAAAAAACATTTTCTACTTTGCAATTCCATTACTAGGGCTTAGACCAGCTCCAGACATTATCATATAAAGCCTGTAGTAGTAGTAGTAGTAGTTGTGGTGGTAGTAGATTCTATTACAGTGCCTTATTCTTTGTCCTTCCACCACTCTGCTCTTTGTTTGTATTGTAGAGCTAAACAAATAATTAACCTCGACTCAAAATTACCACCAATATCCACATCCTTCTCTTTACTTTTTAACATCGCTCTTTATACACCAGAAATCTTACACCAGTGTAGAAATATATACATGTAGTCCCTTTTTATTTAATTCCGGAGGATAAAGAGTTACAACAATAGGAAAAAAATATGTGTAATATTTGTACATAGATGAATATTTCATTATTTTGACACATACAAGGAGGGGACATTAACATCTGTTCGAATACAAATTTTACTAAGATTTACTAAGAATTAAGAACTCTTTTATTTTGTTTACTAATTTACTTATGTTCAAGCTCAGTAAGGTTCTTGTTTTTAATCATGTCCTGTTACATAAAAAAAATACATGTAGAATGTAATTGTGCCTGATCTTGTGACATGGGTGCATCCTGGAATGAGTAAAAAGCTGTATGATAATAAACTACATTTGCTCATATTAGGGATCAGCTTTTTGGTATGTTGATGTGTGTCATTTCATTTTGTGGTTTGTTGCTTCTGGTTTTACCCCCCTTGCAACACTATAAGGTCATTTAAAAGACGGGCAACATCAACCCTGCACCAGTATCAGGGCCAGCTGATGCTGAGAGAAAACCCTACATAATCCCAGCAGAGAGATCATGCAAATACCGTACTTGTGCTTGATTTGAACAAAGCTTGAATGACTACAGATATAATAACAGTCAAACCTGTCCAAGACGACCACTCATTATTGAGGAAACAGCTGTGTTTTAGACAGGTGGTCGCCTTAAAGAGTGGTTATGATTAAATGAATAGAAAAAATTTGAGCAGGTTTGACAGTTGTAAATCGTAACCCGAGCCTCCTGCTCAAGCCTTTGCTATTCAGACACTCCACTGGTTTACTATCATCATTATCAGTCAGTGATCCGAAGGGGTCTATTCTACAACACAGTACCACTTTCTCTCTCCTCCCCCCCCCCCCCGGCGGGGGTTACATCCACTATTTCCACTGATGTCGGATAATAGGTGACACTCGCTTAAGGTGACCAAACTTTTGTGTCCCCTGAGGAGATGTACCTTCATCAGTGCATGTTCGTACAAAACCGGCATTGTGATGTTATGGTTAGATTCTCTGCCTGTCACACAGATGACCCGAGTTCGAACAGTGGGAACGAGCATCTGCTCTACTACAATGTACTAGGATCCGTCCAACTCAGCCTGGGTTGGCCCTGGCAGGCAGGTTCGAAGTAGTCCGTCTCTCAAATGACCTTATACTACAGTGTTGAAAGTGACATAGCTGTCAGTTTCACCAGTCACACCTTCAAAGAAAAAGGGACCTGCTATTTTATCACTGTTCATTGCACACCATGCCATAACTTTGGAGGGACTGCAATGGTCTTTCAGCAACAATATTGAGTTTCATTGAATCCCATTGAATATTTGACCATCTGTTCATAGCACTGTTCAAGCAAAAGTGAGTCTCGTCGCAAAACCAAACAGGTGTGGCCTCACACTTCATCCTTATCTATCTTTCGTCGTAACCAATGACACATGTCAAGACTAGACGGCGACTTGTAGCGACAAAGACTTTCACTAGGACTAGGACAACACGGGATGGCCCATTTGAGCATGTCTTCTAAAGAAAACTAAATAGTGTCCTTGTTGTTTACTTCTTTATTCGGATTATATGCGTTTTAAAGAAAATTCTGGTTCCATTGATTTGAAGAATTGAGTGTTAAACCTTGCGCAAATGGACGTCGAAAGTGAATGTCATATTCCCTCAAACTTCTTTATCTGCGATTTTGGGTGAATTTTCCATTTTCGCTTTGTTTTCCTTTGTTTCCAAAATTTTAATCAAACAAATTGTCATTGGTTACTCTTTCCATTGATAGGGCTACCTAATTTGTCAGTTTCTGTTCAGCCAGTCCGGAATGAGCTCTTAAAACTGTACACTTTATTTTGGGACACCCTGTACATGCAAAATAATGCTCAATGTAGTCACCAGCAACGTGCTTTTGGCTTGGTTACCTGTTTTACATCCCTTGCAACACTATACAATGTGATTTAAGAGGCAGACTACCTCGACCCTGCCTGTCAGTGTCAACCTGAGCTGAGAGGGACAAATCCCAGCAGAAAAACGCAGATCATCCGTATGTGGGATCAAGCTAGGGTCTTCCATATGGATAGGCGAAGAACCTAACCATTACACCACAGATGCCAGTGCAGCATCAATGCCTGAGATTCTCAGATGACTTCTTTCGCATTGATGCTGCCTGTGCTGCTGCTGGTGGCCACTTCGAACACTTGTACATACGTTTGTACTTGTAAGAATATGATAGATTGGGTTTTCAGTTTTACATCCCTTACAACAATGTAAGGTCATTGATGAAACTGGCTACTTCACCATGCCTGTCAGGGCCAACATGAGCTTAGAGGGACAAATTCTCGCAGAAAAACGCAGATGCTAGTCTGCGCACATGTAGATCGAATTAGGATCTTCCCACGGACAGGTGAAGAGCCTAACAATTACAATTACAGTAGAACTCGGATTGCACGAACTAGCTCGGACAGGACATTTTATAGTTCGTTGGAGCCGAAGATGCCATTTCTTTAAACAGTTCGTACTTTAGGTAGAGCGGTGATGTGCTTCAGAGAATGAAATAATCTCTAGATCTCTAGCTACACGATTCTCACTCGCGCACGCAGTCTTAATTCTTTACAAGCCAATAACAATCCCCCTTCTAGCCACAATTTTCCCGCTGCTTCCCCCCCCCCTCCCCACACAGGTATGTGTATCCCACTATTCTATCTATCTATATATACAACATGTAATGTATATATATACAAACCATTTTTTTTTTACTCTTTTCACTACTATTATATCAAAGTTCCGGCAGCTTTGTCTCTTTGATCTTGTCTTATACTTCCCACGCGTCTACCCGTCGGCCGCCCTTCCTCCCCCCCCCCCCCTCTCCTCTCTCAATTCATTATTTTTCTCTCTGTATTATGCACCCCTATCACTAGTATGACATACATGTAGCAGGATATAGCCCGTAGTACAGCACTATAGTTCTTGGCGTTTTGTCACTGTCAGCCGACAGCAGACCTTTTCTAGTTTCTAGTTTGAATTTCAACCAGTTGTGCAAGTAGAAGCAATTTTTCGTGAGGTTGCCTACATTTTCGGTTCATTGGATCCGAGGGTGGGCCTCACATTAGTTCGTTGGATAAAAGGTAGTTTACTAAGGTTAATGAAGAAAACAAAACCAGGAATTTTTCTCTGTTCGTTGAGTGCAAGGTGTTCGTTGGAGTCCTGAGTTCTACTGTATACAGACGCCAGTTAGAATGCAAGAAATAAAATCTATTTACATATTTGCGAGGATAATACTTGAGACTCAGCTGGAGTTTTTTTTATTGCTTTTCCGTATATACATCAAGATTTGCATCATAAAATCAGGTAATTCTTCATTCACTACCCCGTATTCACGATGATGCAAAGTCGTGATGTCCGCAACAAATCCTGTTTTGGACAGTCTTCACTATGGTGGTTTCAGCAGTTTTCATAGCTGCTCATCCTGTCCCATTGGAGTGGGACATTAATTAAAATAGGGGATAGGTCTTTCTCACAGTACAGTGTTGCAAGAGGCATTACAGTAGAACCCGCATAAGTCGACATTGTTGGGGGACAATGAAACCACGTAGAGTAAAGGGAGAAAGTCGACTTAATGGACGTCAATGTTGTAAATAAAGAAAAAGTTAGGAATTCCAAATCGTGTCGAATTAAGCATAACATCGGGTTTACAGACGTCGAGATATGCAGGTTCTACTGTTCATCCTCATGGACCTCATGTAATGCTTCCAAAGAGTCAACACACTTTGCAACAAACAACCTAATCTGGGCTTGTATTCATAATCCACAAAGTCAATTCAATTAAAATGTAAATTCATGTAAAGCAAAACTTTCCTGCAAAGTCTGGCAATGCCATAATTAAACTTAAAAGAGTTAATGAAATGGTGATCACGTAAAAATGACATAACGAGCAATGAAACGAAATCTTTACTGGTCAACAACAAGGAAATTCTTCCTATCGTCAATTTGTCATCACCGTGCTATGGGGCTGAACTGAGTGGATTATGAATAAAGGCCCGGCTTGCCTTGCAAATAAAGAGCCTTCTCGTTGCCCTAACTGTAGTGTTACAGTTACAGTAGAATCTCAATAAGTTGACATTGCTGAGACTATTGAAATCGTATCGAGTAAAGAGATAGCAATAGATTTGAAGGTCAATGGGAGAAATCACTGTGTATTATATCATAAACAGGACCCAACATCACCCTCCCCCCAACTATATTCCTCTCTATCGAATTTAATAAATTTCATAAATTCTCATCTAAAACCACAAAACACATTCAAGATGTCCACACAGACAAAGAAGGAAAACACACCAAAATACAGATGATCATATTAAGACAACTTTATTACAATACCTTACCTAAATTATCAACCATTCTTCAGTCAGAAAAACTTAATGCTCTCCCAATGTCTGTGCCATATCCTCATCACAGTAATAAAACACAATTTGATTTTAATATAAAAAAATCAAAGGTGGACAAAATTCTTTATGTCATTCTTTCCTTATTATGACTTAAACTAATGAGAACAGAGAACAATAGATATCGGTACTGTCAAGTGTCTCACTCAGTAAGTCTCCCATAAAGTCTAATCACTGCATTCACCCCGACAGACCCCAGCTCACATAGCTATGAAAAAAACATTCTGTACAAGATTCTCAATGAAGCATGATGACTACATCTCAGTACCAGGCCTGCTCTCCCTGAGGCAAAGCCTTGCCTCCGAACATTTTGCTCTTGTTCCTGTAGGAGGTGAAGTCCTGGTCATGCAGATGCTGTTGGTACATGCCAAAGAAGGCAAAGAGGGCAGGAACTGACATGCTGGCCAGCATACGATAGTGCTGGGGGCCGAGTTTGCGCAGACCCATGACTGAAACAAAGATATAAAGACAATACATGTATTAAATCAATAGAATGGCAGGATGCAAAACTGTTGGAATGGTTTGGTTTGGCTTCTAGTTTCATGCCCCTTGCAACACTTGAACACTGTTAGGTCATTTAAGAGACGGGCTTCTTTGATACTGTCTGTCGGGGACAACCGGACTCCATGCCGAGAGGGGTGAATCCCTGCAGAATAATGCAGATCATCCGCACATGGGATCGAAATCAGATATTCTGTTTGATAGGCAAAGAGCCTAAACATTACATCACAGAAGCCAGTTATTAGAATGGCAGAATATATCCAAATGATAGAGAATGGAAGCCTACTTGCTGGGTGGTTCTAACTTGATTCTGCTAAAAATGTCGCTGTTATGGACAATGAAACTAGTAGTCACTACCAGACTAATAATAACTATCGCTGTAAGAGTAAAATATTTATCAAGTAACCACTTCAAGTTCAACTGTTGCCTCTTGCCAATCATCCAAGAAACCAAACCATTCTAAGGTTCATCTGCAACTACAGCCCTGTTTAACAGTTGACTGGGGATGAGCTGATGCCACTGAGAAGGCGTGGAAAAAACATCAGTTCCCTCTCAATTAAACACACAAGTGGAGTCAACTACATAAAATTTTTACCCCACCATCCACCCTTCTAGGTTCAATTTTGGTTTAACGCCCCATGCAGCGGGACCTCCGATTTTATGTCCATCTCCGATATGACAGGTGTTGGAGCCATGAAAACTCCGAAAAAATTTCCAGCAAACCCTCCCAGGTTCAAACCCCGGACTTGCTCATCGACGCCCCCATAACCTTCCAGAGATGTGGCCCCATTATAGTAAGGACTGGACAACTGCGACGGCCCCAAAGTGTGAGCTCTTGCCCAGCCCATGATAATAATAATCATAAATTTAGTACCTCTTTTTTAAACGGGGTTTGCAGATAATGCTGCCTTCTTTTTCTTGTAGTTTTGGGTTCTTCTCAAATCAACAGCAATGCTGATGGCAACAGCTGTTGGGAATGCTACTGACAAAAAGTTCCTTCTCCAAAATCTTTTGGTCTTTGCCAAAACTGATGCAGAGTTTCTATCCATTCACTGAAATATAAAAGAAAAAACAATCTCATTCAATTCTATTTCACAACACATGGAAGAATGAAAAGAAACTTGAGAGTAGGAGGAGTTGTACACCAAAATATGTTTAAACAGAGCTAAGAAAAGCACAAACAATGACAAACATCCGTTGTACAAAGAATACAGACTGTCAATAAGATCAGACAGACCTCTGTCCAAATATGCATGCACTGAAACGTACAAAAAGTCATTCATCCCATCATCTCTGAGAATGCGACAGTAGCAAAACAAATAAAGAGAGCCCCTTTACTATCTATAGAAAGCTTACTATGTCAACACCTGTAATTCTGTTGCCATTAACATGTGATAACTATATATTGTTATAAGCTTGTTTATTTATCTGTACATGTGTATAAATGAGCATGTGTTAATGTACATGTAGGCCTATACTATATGTGTGTGTGTGTGTGTGTGTGTGTGTGTGTGTGTGTGTGTGTGTGTGTGTGTGTGTGTGTGTGTGTGTGTG
>JAUKPP010255297.1:0-12301 GCA_032273245.1 Phyllaplysia taylori
TATGATATCCAGAGGCACTACCCCCCCCCCCCCCCCCGGTCTTTTAAAAAAATTCTATTTTCCATCCTCCCCTGAGTCTCCTTGGGTGAACAAACTCAGAATTTCTAGATTTTTTCGCAGTTTTATCAAACTGTTAATATTATATGTCGTCCCTCAAATTAATAGGTAATTTGTAAGGATGCCGATATCCGTAAAAATGATTGAAAATCTATATTTTCTCTGCTGCGTATGCCTTCTATGAAAGTTATTTTGTGTTCTTTAAAAAAATATTGTTAGTTGTGTTTTTTAAATGAAATATAAAGTTGGCAAACCGTGACGCTTCCTTTAAAGTTCAATAAACCTTTTGGGGTTGAGTTAGCATCCCTGAAATCGTGCACAGTCTATACATTATAATGTCTAAGATGAACACCTCTCTAAAAGGACCGTTTTCTTCTCAATATTGAGTGGCCATCTTATACAGGTTTGTCTGTACTTTATCAACTGTTGGGCAATTTTTGTCACTTTTTTTGCACACAGTATTTATTAACATTTCAGACTGAATTGTACAGAGAAAAAAACATGTAGGGGATTTTGAAAGCAAATTAGCTTAAAAAACTTAATTGGCCTTTAAAAAAAATTTTGTCTTGTTTTCCCCCTCTGATAGTGAGTGGCCGAGACCTTCTTACAGTTAGAGGTATTTTGACTTCTGTTCAGGAAAGATCAGTAATTTTATCACCCAAACTTCATGAAATGTAGACGATTCTATTTTTACTGTACATTGTGGTCTAATTCTCTACATGCAAAAGTCTGTTCAAGTTAGCAAATTTTACAGAAGTAGAAAGCTTATCCCAAAATCTTACAATTGTCAACTTGTGATTAAACCTGGTGAGACTCTAAGGATTTCCTAGTCAGGGTCTCATAATATTCTTAGATATATAGGTTTTGGTTTATTCTGTGCACACATCCTATTCAAGGCTTTGAGTTATGAGCCAAGCCCAAGTAAGCAATTAAATAATTTGTTAGCCTTAAAAGAAGCATGTCTGGAACTTGGGTTATCCTTTTTGAAAAGACAGAAAAGAGAATGAATGTCCCTTCCTTGGTATTTGAAGTAAACCAATATTTGATTTTACAGACAATATTATATCATATTCATAAAAATGCCCTGTCTGCGGGTTCTTTATTTTACTTTGTTTCAATGTTTCTAACCTGTTGCAGTAATCATTGTTTTATGCTCCATCAAAATCTTATACTTTTTCCCTTTTTTATTCTAATACTGGAAAAGGGAATTTTCTTTTGCCAGTTGAATTGTTGGGAGGTATTTTTCATAGACTGATAGGAATGTTGCACACCTTGTAAGAGACACAACAATGCCCAGAGCTCTTTGTGAAGGGTGGAAGTAGAAGTGAGGATGGGAAGCCTCCCTGTGAATCTCCATTGTTGATTTGTAGAAAAGTATCTTGCTTCATCAAAGGAGAACTTTATTTGAAAATGTCATGGCCTGTTAGGTGCATAACGACGAACTTGTGGGACAACGGTTTTGTGAATATACTTTTATAACTTAATAACATAGTAAATTTCTGCAAGCACACCCTTTTAAGTCCAAAGTATTTTGTTTTTCTTTTTTTTTGAGTCTATGAGAGGTTGTTTTTTTCTATTATTTTTCTATAGTTTTTATGTGCCCTAATGAATTTTGTCTGTAGCTGTTGGGAGCTCAGCTCACAGGGTCGATGGCTTTCATCCTATAATGCATTATGTTGCCTTATCTCTGGGCCTGTTGTAGGTTTGTCGTTACATCTACGCCATGCGCTGTCAAGGGTTGCCTGGGTGCCCCCATAACACGTCTCTTTGCCTGTTTCAGACGCGGGTGGCGAGGCAACTCGTGAGTATGAGTTTTACCACTAGATGTGTCGTGGGTTCACACTCACTGAAATATATATATATCATTTGGGGTTTTATTTCTGTGACCGCCATTTAAGTGGTCTATTATTGAATTGATTGTGGACTTTTTTACTTTTTTAATGGAACTGTATCCACTTTTTTTTAAAATTTGCTTTTTTTTTTTACATGCTGCCGTGTGATTGTGCCATGCATGTTTTATTGCTTAGACATATTTTAATATTTACACAAGTTGCTAATTTTGTTCATGAAGATTATGTCATTTCAGAAGAAAGAATTTCCTGCAAAGGAAGAACAAAGTATCGTAGCTTATCTTATCTTGACTCAACATCACTCCTATTTTTTTTTTATTTTTTTTGTAACATAAAACTGCCTGGAGGCAATAAACATTTGTTTATTTTTCTTCTCTATACTTAGCCAATGACACTATCATTATCAGTGACCTGATACCTTAGTATCAACACCACAGTGAAATCCTCAAAATGCCGGCTTCTTCATTCAAAATTTAAATGCTTATGATACTGCCATGGTTGCATTATAGTTGAGGCTGTTGGGAGTGAGGGGCCAAGAGCACTCCTGTTTCTACTCCAGTTCACGTCAAGCCAAATTTTCAGTGTGTAGCAGCTTGATATTTTTTCTTGGTAATACTAAAACACTGGCCTCGATACAACTTTTCAAGAGTTAACCAAACCCAAACAGGCAAACCCCAATTTGCAGACACTATTATGTTGTCTGTCAACACTTTCCCCTTGACGTTTTAATGAGTTTATAACTATTGCATTGGTTTCAGTTTTGAAAACATTTCACACTTTCAGTTCCTCTATAGTTTCAGCTGATTGTTGCTGGGTTTGTTTGTTTTTGTGTATGAAGGTGCACACTGTGTTAATAGACTAAGGCAGTCAGAATACTCTGGCTAGTAGATATGGCAAAATTAGTCACTTTCTGACGCAACGGACTTGGACTTAAAATGTTCTGATCTCTGGCTTGGATTTCTGCTGAGACAAATAAAATATCAAATTCAAAGTGGCCAGGCAACGGTTCAGTGCCAACCAAGTCAAGAGAAAAAGTGTTGGTAAGTTTCTGAAGGCTGAAAATCAAAGCATTTCCTTACAACAGCCTATTTCAAAAGCAGTGTGAGAAGGGCAGTCTTTTTTTTTTCATCTCTTTACGTTTTTTAGGGGAGGCGGCATGAGGTCGCGCGAGATGTGGTCTGGCCGGGGCACTAACATGCGAGATCGCAGAGACATGTACTCGCGTCAATACGACGACAGGCGGCGGGACCGCTTCAGTCCTGGTCGTTATGACGGCGGACCTCACCCAGCTAAACGGATGCGCAGGGACTGGTGAGCTTTGTTGTACATTGACAAATATAATTCTAGCTGATGGTGAATGTTTTCGACTCTGCATTACTCTTGGCTGACGCAGTTGCCAAGTTAAGCTACAATTATTTTTTTTATTATTTATGTTTGAAAATATATTGTATGGATCAGTGTTGTAGATAGTCATCAGTATTTTTTCAGCTATTTGCAAGGTCTGATTTTGCTCAACTTATGTTTGAATTTGAAAAAAAAATTGTTAAAATTTTTGGTAGCACGCTGAGATGTGAATGCTGTTGTTAATTCACATACTTGTTCTGTTTGAGAAGAGTGTAGTAGTAGAGGGATAAAAGCCTTTTTGTTTTTGTAAACATTTTGGAAAAAGTCATTGTCTTTACTTCCTCTTATAAATCTGCGGTCATGATGACCTCATTGCATAAACAGATTTCTTCATCTTCTGCTTTACCACTGTATGAAAAGACTGCAGAATTTGTGGCTCATGGCATCTATAATTTTTTTAAACCATGCCTAAGTTTTACTTTGATATTAGTTACATAGGAACTGACGTCGTATATGTTTTTATGCAAATGATAATAAGAGAAGAATGTGGTAGTAATCAGAATTGATCAAAGGTATGTGAAATTTGAGTGTAGCACACTATGTTTCTTGATGACATCACAGCAGACTTAAAATTTCTTCATCCACTTTTCTTGTTCATAAAAGCAATGGTTCACTAATGTAAAAAAATCATTCTCTTGTTTTGTTGTCGTTGTTTATTTATACAGGCAGGGCTGTTTTTAAATGATTCTCAGACATAAATTAGGTCACTTGTGTTTCAGGGACGATGGCGGCTACTCTGGTGGTATGTACGAGAGTCCTTTCCAAGTGAGCAACGGCCCTCCTGGTGCTGACAGGGCTGGCTGGACGCCGAGGAACATGGAGGTCAGCAGTGGCCCACCGGACAGGGGCGGCTTTCCTGAGCGCAGAGATGTCATGTGAGTAGTTGGTTTTGGTTGGATTTTGGTTTTATACACTTTGTAACACTGTATGGCCATTTTGAAGGTGGACTTCTTTGATCCTGCCTGCCAGGGCCAGGAGAACATCTAAGCAGAGAACCTTTTTTTTTTAGAATTTAGAATTTGGATATATGTTTAAATTGTGTAGGAAAACCACTTGAATGTGAAAGTCTTTTTCCTGTATTAAGACATTCACAGGATTATGTTAATGCAACTCTTCAAGATCTTTTTGCCTGCGGGCGCAGCACACAAAGGACAACCCTCTGGGAATCTTACGCCAGCTTGAGTGTTTAAGTAAAAAACAAGAAGAGGCTTAAACAGCCAAGGCTGGCGCCTCTATAAATAATTTTCTACTTGATACTACTACTTTTAAGCGAAGTCCAATTTTTTTAGTACCATTCTTCATGTTATCATGATGCATTTTATGCTTTTTAAGCTGCCTCTATACATCAGTTGTTGTTGTCTCCAGTGATCCTGAACACCCTAGCCAGCCGCCCATAATGACGTTCAAACAGTTCCTGAACAAGCAGGATGACACCATCTCGCAGGACGATGCCATCAAGCTGTTTGAGGAGTACAAGCTCGACTTCCGACGCCAACAGATCAACGAATTCTTCCTGGCCCACAAGGAGGAGGAGTGGTGAGTTCATGTTTCTACGGTTACACAGCGCTATTGACACTGCTTGGTCATTTCTTAGAGTCGGGAAGATTGATTAGGAAATTGAGCAATTGATCTATAGAAGTCAAAAGTAGATGACACCATTGTCGTGTGTGACTGCTTGCAGTGGATCAGCACTCTCTTGTCAGTATATCTAAGGATCACTGTTGTTGATATAATTGTAAAGAGGAGCAAGAGGTGTTAACCCCAACAGTCAACATACTACAGCCGTAGGCCTATTTCCAGATCGAAGGAAAAGCTGGTTGGCTGCCCGTGGCGATTTCCTTTGACTTGCTCAGGAAGCTGGAAACATTGCTTAGGAATGTGACACTATCTTTCTGAAAATTGACCGTAAAATCATGCGACAATTCGATTCCCTCTGTAAGGGGAAAGTAGATGTTCAATTTTTACCTAATTTTGGAAAACTAATCACCTTCAATTTATGTAATGATTCAGTCCCTTACATGGTTAGAAGACAGTATTCATTTGTAAGTACAGTTGGTGGAGTGCAAAGAGCATTTAACTCAACAGAAAATGTGGAACGCAGTGACTATTTTTGTTACATTTTAGTGATGTTGTATGCATGTATGGAGCTTTGAGTAATGTGAAATTTTGGGCTAGTATGGAGAAATTCTCACTTTGTACTAGTCAGATGGGACTGACAAATTTTGCCAATGTTTAAGGATGGTTTGGTCTGCCTTTTTTGTTGTTGTTGTTGTTGTTGTCGCACAAGTGATCATATTCACCATGCAGTAGAATGAAACAATATAATGATATTTAGGAAAGATTTTTTTTCGCAGAAAATTTGATGCAGTTCAAACTTTTAAATTGGTGGATAAAAGTGTTTAGGTTAGGGTTTTTTTTTTCTGCCTAGTGTGTTTGCTATAACCCATGTCTTATTTCAACAGCTGGGATGCCCATGCCTATCCATGGGGAATCTCACAATGGAATATTACTTCTGCCTCCGCGCTGCACGCATGTTTAGATAGGGCACGCTGCGCACAATGCAGTGTTTAGTACTGTTCCAAGTGTTAGGCTTAGCCTAGGTTGAACCGCGATACAAAAAAAATCCCGCCATCTACAACTGGATGTTGAATCTGTGATGATGATAATTCCTCAGGAGAAAAGTGAGAGAATGCGGAAAGAATTGCATTTATTTCAGTGTTGATTGCCTCTCACGAGAAAAAAAAATTTGTGTGAAAAATGTTGTGCTCTTTCAAGGGGGCCTGTGCTTTGTTAGCGCAAAACCCCAGGTGGCTTGTGTGAGCAACTCATGAGAGAGGGCTGGAGGTATTGCCTCACTGGGTTTGTCCATCATACTGTGGTCGTTGTTGTGTGTGTCGCATCGTTTTGTTATAATCATATTATGGTCATCAACTCCCCCTGTCTTCATGACTGCCTACAGCACTCTACACTTTCTCCCCTTTGTATAGTTTTTATCTTCCCCTTGGCCTCAAAATACCTTTGAAACATTTGGAGTTTTAATAGGTTTTTATTAACCTTTCTTTCATTGGTTTTTTTTTGGTGTTTTTTTTATAAGATAATGGTTCGAGTTGGGTATGGAAGTACACAGTAGGGTGCGGAAAAAACGTTAATTGTATGGCAAACGTAGCTTAAATTGTAAATTGCAAACAAGTGTAGTAATTGTTCTTGGAGTCTGGGACCGTAGGTAGTGTGTAGTACTTTTGGGATCTTATGAAAAGATTTCTTTACTTGGGAAGTCATTTAGGAATACAGGGATTTTTTAGTAAATAAAGTTTGCTGTTGACTCAATTTTGCGAGCATAGTCTCCTCTTGTAGAAAACTATATATTATTGTATAATGATCCACCCCCGTCATATTTTCATGGTATTCCTAAGGCTTTTATTGAATCTCAGCATTTCAAAATTTTCAACAATGTCCCCTCTATTTTTTTCTTTCCTCCACGGCAACATTTCTCCTGTCCACCCTGCTGCGGACGGCGGGTTCAGGTTCAAGTCCAAGTACCACCCAGAGGAATGCGACAAGCGGCAGGTGGAGGTGAAGGGTGCTTTGGAGGCTCGGAGGAAAATGTTCCAGATGCTGAGGGAAAAGAAATTCTTTGACGGGATCAGCGTGGACATTGACTGCACTGACACTCTCATCAAGATCATGGACGCCGGTATGTTTTCTACAAACCTCTATAGATAATTTACTGCACAAACATGATTTTTATAGTCATGGGTAAGGTTGATTTGTAGCAGGATATGAGGATCGATGGCCAAGCCAGTGGTATTTGAGGATTTTTACAGGAGTCAGAACTAGGGAACGAAAAGTATTTTCTTCTACTAAAACATTTGATAATCGAGTCTGTAAAACATGCATGTTCAAAACAGGCAGGGTCTAAATAGCCCATCTCTTAAATGACCAAATAGTGTTGTAAGGGACAAAAAACTAGAAACTAAACCAAACCTGTTAGTCCTTGTACTGGCTGTTTCTGGATCTTCCTCTATTTCTTTTCCCCTCAAGGGTTTAGGGTGGAAAGTAAGGGCCATTATTTATCATGGAATTTGTTTTTTTTCTTAGTTTTGATCATCAATTTTCATTTCAGCCGTGATCTTACTTGAGGGAGGAAATGACCTTGACCTGACCATCCTAGACAATCCGTTACTTGAGCCTGGGGAGCGATCACGACAAAATTCAGAGACCGTCGCCTCCCCAACCAAAATGTAAGCTTGCTTTATTCTTTTAACCTGGCTTTTTTTCTTATCAAGTTATAGTTGAACAGAATGATTGAGTTGCTGATTTTGCTATGCTTTGCTGGTCAGAGCATAAGAATAATGATTTTCAATCTTTGAGTTTTTCTTATGTTTAGTGCTTTTTATAATTTTATTGGTTTTTTTTAATGAAGTTCTGCAAAATTCTATATTGTTATTGTTTTGGGTTTTTTTTTCAATTCTTTATGGTCAGAGCATAAACCATGGGGATCTCAGTCTTTATATTTTGAACTGTATACAATTGAACCTGCCCATAATGACCACTCATTGTCGAAGAAAAGTGGTTGTCATTGACAGTGCCAGTATATAAAAAAAACCACATTGGCAATAACAGGGGTGGGGGGGGGGGTGGAAACGGTAAATGGTTCTTTGCACAGGTGATTGTCTTGGACAGGTGGCTGCTAAGGCAGGTTTGACTAATTGAATTGCAGATTGCTGAGTCAGAATTTTTAACCGGTATCATTACAGGGCGTAGGCCAGGATTACATTGTTCTATGTTTTTAAAAAAAAAACTGTTTGGAAGGGGGAAAGCGCTACAAACTTACTTATTTTGCCTGCACATGATACCAGGCCTTAAGTTTTCTGAGCTTAAAGGATTCCTGAAGATGTTGTGAGTCATGTGTGGTTAATGCTCTTGATTTTTGTTTGTTCGTTTGAATTTCATATAATGGATGTTGTTGTTTCTTGCAATGTTTTAAAGTTTCACTCATCACTTGAACTATGAAGCGCATGTCGACCATTCAAACAATGATGATACCTTGCTGGCAATCCAAATCATGTACAAAAAAATGCCAATGCCTGTGCATCTAGTTGCAGTTCTTTATCCGCATATTAAACAACGTTCAGAAATCCAGTGTTCATGGGATTTGAGCTAAAATAATAATGGCTGTATTCATATAGCACACATCCCCGCTTGAAAGCAGGCTCTATGCACTTTGCAATCAATTATATGAAATAATAGCTGTATCTATGATCCGTTTAAATTTTGTAAGCCCATGACCAATCAAAGCTTTAATTTTCCTTCAATAATTCCTATTGTATCTGCGGGTGTATGCTTCCCGTGCTGCCTTGCAAACTTGACTGTATATCGTCACTGTGTTTCCACACCGGCCTCAGTCCGACTTGGGCCATTATGGAATAAACCCATTACGTAATTCCCCACATCATAGTGCATCATTTGGTATTTTGTTTTGAAGTAAAAGTGCTGGGCCATTTTGCCAAAATTCAATATTTCCATCATGGCTTTACTTGTAAAAAAGACTGAGGCCAAGTCAGTTTTCTTCGATTATCAAAGCAGGGCAGAAAATGACTTGGGCCATGGAGTGGAGGTGCCATGACAATGTAACTCAGAATTTATGAAATGGATTTTATGTGGATGATGAACTGCAACAAAAATCTCTTTCGTGGTATATATAGTAGGCAAGAAAATGTTTTATCCAGTATGACATCTAAACGGTTATACTTGCGTTTGGTAACCAGACCATTTTATATGTTATTGATGTTGCATAAATTTACTGATGAAATGTGGTTATTACAATTCCTGATGTGCTGCAATTTTTTTCTTTTCATGATTTCTGATTTCAGTGAAAAGAAGGCTAAGTCGGATGATGAAGATGGGGAAATAAGTGATTCAAAGTAAATATTTACATTGTTTTTACTGTAATATATTGTACTCTATTTTGTGTGCTTTCTGGTCGTCTGATTTGTGCACTCAGTGTGTCTTCCTGTGTTATCAGTTTCCAGATCTGTTGATGCAACAGAAATATATAAGTTGCTAAGTTACTCTTTATTGTCACGCTTCATGAAATTTTAATTGGAAAAAAAACAAAGTATTTTTTTTCCCTAAAACAACTGTGTCTTATTTGAAGAAATGGGAAATGTTTAGGTTTTATCCAGAGTTTGTTGTAATTACCGCAAGAAGAAAACTCGTGAGAACTTTGCCACAATTGCATTTTTATTTGTAAATGCCATATGGCTTTTTATTTCAAAGCATGGTCACCAAGTTATTTGTTGGGGTGTCTGTGGAATAGCATAAAATTTTCTGGCCCAGATTAGAAAGTACATTGCTTCAAATCGCATTTGTAACTTTGGGGATCTTTTATCTTTGAAATTTTCGTCTTTACCCCTATCTCTCCAGTGACATATGGACTTAAGATTTGATGGCCTGCCTGTTAATATTGATATATTATTGAACTGTTGCTAGGGGCATGGAAATCGATATCTTTATGTACTTTGCAGTGTGTATTTATTGTTTTTATGAAGAGCTTCATCATAAAACACGTTATACGCTCAAGAGAAATAACTGAGAAAACTGCAATTTACTGTTTTCATTTTGCAATGTTTGTGAAGGGGAATTCTATGTTGATGCCATAGTTTTTTAAGAACAAAGAAAGCTGTGATTTTTTTTTTTATCCCACCCATGACTCGTGGAAATAATAAGATAAAAATTGACAGAACTGGGTTTTTCTTTTTTTTTGCTCAAATTGTAACATCTGGCAAGGAAAGTGGAAACGACCAGAGTGAAAATAAGATGCTATAACATCAAGAGAAACTAGAGTCTTTCTAAATAAGTAACTTGTAGTTAAGTTAGTGGTTTTGAGATGCAGCTCTTTACGTGGTATTGCTCATTGTATTGTTGTTGACTGTCTCTGTGTCCTGCCACTGTTCCCAGCCCGGTGAAGACCATGTCAGACTCAGAACAAGAACCCCAGGACCAGGCGTACGATACACTCATTTCTTTCCCCTCCTTTCATTTGTGTCTGCTTTCTCCTTTGTGTGTGCTCTGTATCACTCTGCTAGATATACCTAATACTCATGCTGTGACTGAAACATAATGGTGATGGCTGGTTTTTTTTATCTTTGTTAATACTGTGAAATGCCTCCTTGAAACAATTGACTCTTGACTCTATAAGTAATTGAAGAGCTTTTTTCCAAAACCCAGTATTTGCACTCTATGAAGTTCTGAGAAAATCAGCCTTTTCATTTGTCTGATAAGATTCTCATGTAGCAAAATATTTTATTTAAAGTTGAAAATAGAGGAAATTATCGGGTTTTGCACCACTACATAAAATAAAGATACCTCTGGTGGTGCTAACCCGATTTTCAATAATAGTGGAAATACCCAGCTTTGGACAAATGCTCTTCAATTGTTGCTTGAAGATTCTGGGTAAGAATGACTTATGCACATCAATTCTGCCACCAATAATGTGCTAAAGCCTCACATTTGGAGACGGTATAAATAGTTGTCGTTTGAAGATTCTTAAGGACTATCCACATCAACTTGAGCATCAATTTGGGGAAAAATCCAACAACATCAAACTTAAGTATCAATGTTGTGGTAAAGCCTCACATTTGAGAGCATTGATCGTGGATGATTCACAGCCATGGTGTCACAACCAAAGCAAGTGTGTGTGTAGATTCTAAAATGGTTTTGATGGTTCATTTTTGATAGTCTCTGTCGTTGTTCTTCCAATAAATAGGAAGCAAGAAAGGTCAATAAAAGATAATTTTATTGATTCCGCTGGAACATTTTGCCTTACATTCAGAGGTACCGATTTTCGGGATAAATCCCGAAATCCAGATACCTTGACCACTCTCAAGTCCATCCTAAGCAATTCAACAGCTTATAAGCAGAACAGAATAACTTGATATCCAGATGTTTTTTCTCATCCAGTTGGCATCTCTATGCATAGGAATGAAATTCTATTGGGTGGCTCCTACGCCCCTGTGTATCAAAGATAGATGACCTTTTAATTTTATAGATTTTTTTTTATCCGGCCTCTTTATTTCCATCAAAACAAACATCTGAAATTAGAAATTTGGGCTTTGAGATCTAAATTTCAGTGGGTATTTTTGTGTGTGTGTATTGTTTTTTGTAAAGCCAGTGCTTTTTAGTATCTTTCAGTACACTCTTTAAAATTTCCCTTTTCACGGTGGAGGCAATACATTATACACATTGCATCTTGACTTTTTTCTTCTTTTTTTCCAATGCTACATAGTGCCATGTATACCTGCTGGTGTCACAAACTAGTACAGATTTATGCACTTATAACGTTTTTAAAAAATCTTTGTGTGTATTCTGCTACTTTATTTTGTACTGAAACTATGATATTGCTATTGTAATACTTTAAACGCATCCTAACAGACTTAATGGGAGAGACAAAAATCCAGCTCTGAAAACCTCTTTACAATGGTAACTTGATTAGGTCAAGTGAATATTTGAGAATTTCCTGCAGTTAGTGTTTGAGTACACCTATACGGAAAATTGGAAGTTGTCATATGGAGACAATGGTACAGTTGCCAACCCTCATGATTTTATCGGGAGTTTTGTGAATTTTGCATGAAGCTCTTGCTCTCACAAAGAATATTGAATTCTCACACTTCTTAAATCTTAGTTTTGATCGTGAGATTATTTCCTGGGTTAACTTTTTCTCAGCATAGAACCATTGGGATCATTGCCATTGACGAAGCAAATTAATTTTTTCTCTTGAAAAGGATGTTTGTTGTAGCAAGTACTAAGTATGTTATCCCCAATAAATTTCTTCTTCCTCTTCTTCTTCTTTATCTATGCCTTGTCTACTCTATCAACCAATTTTCTAACTCTTTCTCTTACTTTCTCCCTTGCCTCCTCCTTCTCACTGCTACTCTTGTCGCCTGCCTTTCTTCTCTTCTCTCCTTCCTTGTCTGCTCCTTCTCTTTGAA